>LPNX011217407.1:143565-190937 GCA_001517045.1 Pseudotsuga menziesii | reverse complement strand
ATTTTAATTTTATATATATATATATATATATATATATATATATATTTTTAAATTAATTTTTATATTATATAATTGCCGTCCCCAACCTGTCGTCCCCTGAAAAATTGGGGGTGCGCTCTAGCCGTCCCGGAAACTCGTCCCCGCGTCCCCTCGTCCCCGAGACCAATGCAACATAGCAATATAACCATCTATAACTGATCAGATACCCATAATAACTCAGAATAGATCAATCTGCTGCAAGTGTTAAGAGGTTAAACCATGCTCTCTACAACTCATTCACGTAACAAATTCAACAAGTAGCATTCATTTCACTGGCGGTACATCAACCAATACATACATAAGGCTTTATTTATTATTACTCAAACTTAGACTTTCAAGACTATACTCATTTCATAGCTGTAGTCATTTTGCTAGTGAAGGGTGAAGGGTGGAAATGACAAGGCTAAGGCAAAGGATGACTTCCTACTCGACATCATGACATTTTGGACAAGGAAAGGGAACACTCACTATAACCAATGCTGGACAAACAACAACACAAGGAATGGCAGTGCCTCACAGATGGATGAGTTGTTTAGAGAGTGCTTATTCAACTTAGGCATCATGTCTACATCAATCTTGATCCAAGTTCATTAGGACCACATTTTATTCCATGGCCTTTTTGGCCTATATGACCCTTTTGGGACTTCACTAGTGCTTAAGAGCACAGCTAATCGCAGCTTTCATCTGGGACATATTTATTTTTAATAAGGTCAGCAATTTTTTGATATAGCATATTTTTAACCATTGCTTTTCAGACCTTTTCTGATACTCTTCAAGGAGTATTTTAGCACTTCATTGCTCTTGCCCTTTTTACATATGTTAAGAAACACAGTTTTACATTTTCATTTTCCATGGGTGCATATTCAATATTTCAATACAAGTAGTACATGAGCTTTCAGTTTTAGCCAACAACATCTCAAGTGACTAGGCGGAATTCTGCACAGTGCCAAACATCGGGACAACCGACCAGAATGATTTAGGCATACTATCCAACTTACCAAAGGCAAGCTTTGTCACCAACTCAGAGCCGAGACACAATATAAATAGGGAGGCTTGTCCAACAAAAGTTCTAGCGGAAAAAGAGGTCCTCCATGCCATAAGTCAAGAAGTCAGGCGGGTTGAAAACTAAACTGGAAGGTAATGGATGGGTGAAGACAATGAATGATGGAGCCAACACTAGCAAGCCAAAACAATGGTGGGAATGACTACCTCTATTCTCCCTAAGGAGGGTAAAACCAATGAGTATAGATCAAGAACTTCAAAGTCAGAGTAAGGACATCAATACATAGTACAAGATACAACCAAGTCCATACAATTATCACTGCCAGATCATGATACCACAAGTTAATACATGTCACAAAAATCAGTATAAGAGCAATAATAACCATAACACAATATAAAATGCTGAGTCATAATCATGCAATATAATCCATCTGAGACACCATCTGTCCAATGAGAAAGAACTGATATAAAAATGGGCATCAATGACTGCTCTGAAATGACATAAATGGCTACATTGGTCCTCAAATCTGACTGTCCTGACATGGGAAAGTTCAATAGTCCACAAATATAATCATGATCCATAAAAAATGCTCATCTCAGCATCTCATATGTAGGAGATCTGGCTGAAAAAAAGTACTGTCTGAAAAATAGAATATGGTAGCCCGGCTACTATATATGTGATAACAGCAAGCTCAAGCAAGTTCGCTCCAAGGAAGAGAAAGACAAGTTCGCTGGGGTAGAAGAAGAAGAAGCTGCGGAAGTTATTTTATCTCTTGTTTTTTCTAACTTTGTTTGACATTGTACTAAGTGACAAATCAATACTAAAGAAGTTGTTGGGTTTTTCCCGAGAGAGGGTTTTCCTAGGATAAAATCTTTGTGTCTCTATTATGATGTGCTTGTCTATCTTCTAGTGATCCTATTGCATTAGATTATAGATCTAACATATTTGAATTAAAGTGCAAACTCTAACATAGAATTGGCTTAAAGCCTAACAAATGTACTCAATGAATGATCACCCATGAAAACATTAGTTCCCAAATTCAGACAGATGGATGGAAGCTTAGAAATGAGTATCTAGTATCTACAAATGCTTGTAATCTTCTTTAAACTCATATAAATCAATATTTGTGTATCAATTCTAATTGACCAAGCCGATTGTGTGATATATTTGTTATAGTCAGGACAAAGACCTGCCACTGTTACTAATTGTCTGCCTAACTAGGATTGGCATGTTGTATGAGTTCCATCAGTGTCCAATGGTACAATGAAAGCATACATACACCCATTTTACACTCTTGACATTGCATTTTTCAGAAAAGGTAGCATTTCAAAAAAGATATGAACACCACAGTTACCTCTTCCATAAGATTGATAAGTTTGAACTGAAACATGAATGCACATTTGGTAGATTAACGTGTGAAGAACCTGAGTTGATTTTCTTTACTTTTGAGCCATATAAATGTTTGCAATTCGCACTTATATAGCACGACTTGGAAATTATACTTGATTAATAAACAAGTTAGTAAACTACTAGTTTATGGAGCTCATCTGTTTAAATTACCTGTTCACACATCTGTTTACATTACCTGTTCACATAAGGAACCAAGGCGACCCAAGGCAAGCCCTCCATCAGCTCTAGTGACAACAGCAGTTCCAACCTGCAGAAATCATTGTTCTTGATGTCATATAAATCAGAAATTTCCTTATACTATGTATAAGCTGGGGTCGTGATCATCCTAATCAACATTATTCTGGACTCTAGATAAATAACAGGTGATGAAGCTGACGCAAAATGTATAACATGTAGATGAAAAGTAAGATTCTCTTGAGTCTTGAATCTTAGAATTTCTAACCACGAAGTGGAGAGTTCATCAGATATAAGTTTCAACACTCTATACTTGCTGGCAACAACAACACTCTTGCAGTAGCCATTAACTGGGCTGGCTACTGTTGGGATCAGTTTTACCAGACATCCCAATTTGATTCAACTCCCAAGTTTGACTCCACTCTTTGAGGAAACTGAGTCGAGACAGCTTTTCTAAGTCTGATTCGGACACAAGTCATACTTGTGAGTTTGACTTGCCAGTAGGACTCAGACATGAAAGTCAACAGTGAGCCAGACTGATTCAGCGAGTCTTACTCACGAGTCAGACTTGATTGCATATCTATAAAAGACAGAAATGAGGAAAGCACTCATTTCACCTGTTTTTCTGACATAATTTCACAGCAGACTTGTTGAAATTCCAGAATCCATGGTGCTTTGTAGTATGTAATATCATGGTATCATCTATGTACTATGAAACAAATTATTATCAAAACATTCATTATATGCAGATTTTAAACTTCCATATTAATGAAAAGTATTTTTTCTGTAAGACTGTTTTTTCTTCAGAGTCAATTACCCATTGTTTACCATGTTTAGTAAACTCTTACATTTTGGTCATTCTCAAAATCAGAGTCTGGAAACTTTTGTTGCAACGTTGTTTTTAGAGGGCATTAGTGGTTATCTACACTAGTTACTGTTAGGTCTCGTCCATTGGTGCCTACTGTCAGCGACTGAATAATGCCGCAAATACATACCATTGTAATTACACCAAGTGGTGCCTACTGAATACTGTTGTAATCACACCAAGATACTGTTGTAATCTAGCAATACATAAATGCTAACTTTGCGACAAGATTGTATCAGCTCTTTATATTAACTCTGGCCCCACAACAATACAAATGGGGCAAATCACTTGACAGCATAAGCCACTCTGCACATGCTCATAAATCATCCCAGGTCAGGGCAGCTAAGCTCTACTGAGGGGAAAACTAACCACTGCAAATTAATCAATGTCAAGAAATCTTCTTACATTCTAGTAGATCCATCTACAACTTTGCTAAGATGCATTACAAATACTAAAATAGGATCAAATATACTCACGACTTAAAAACTAATGGTAATTTTAGCTCCAATGGCCTTATAAACCATTGAATACTAAAATATATATATATATAAACTGTCTACTGTGTTGAATATTGTGGGTGTGAGAATAGCTTACCTTGATTATAACTCGCTTGGCATTCCTGACAAAAGCACGAGATGGATCCATGATTGTTCGTGCCTCCGATGGCTGTAATTCACACAGACCAAATGTAAAAAATGAATACACAAAACTAAAAAAAGAATAGGCAAGACAAGATGTGGAATATGATATTGTATTATCAAGGGAGTCGTTCAATACAATGAGGGAGATCCCCTTATATTTCAATTATCACATAGTTGTGCCACAAAAGCAAATTCAAGGGAGATACTACTTATAGAAACAGTGAAACTTGTAGCTGTCCCCTTGGCTAAGCTGCCATGCTATGAGGGGCATATGTATGTTATCAAAATCATCCTGGACTTGAACGTGGCTCCATCCACACCCATGGGAGTGTGATCTAGTTATACTATATAATTGACCTAACCACTTTATTAACTTATAGTTTATAACTAATGATTCTTTTATAAAGTCACTTAATCATAATGTCAATATATTACATTATGATTAGACTTTAGTCTTGGAGTGTTAATATTCCAATGCTCCCAATCAACATGACAATACGATTTTTTACTATCGGACCTCCCTTTACATCAAAGAACTTGTAAAGACAATTCTAAAAATTATATAAGAAACTACATTTTCAAGGGTTCATGTTTCCAAATCCTGGGACTTGTGTCGGTGCTCCTGTCAATTTTTACACACACAAGAGCATAGACAAGAATGCACATAAAATGAGAGAGTAAAGATTCGCATAGCTTAAACATTCAACGATTTTTCCCTTTCCTGACAGCATTTTTCAGCACGATTTCGACGGAATCCGATAAAAATTTTGAATAAATTTTTAAAATCTCAAAGAACAGTGTTTAAACTTGCATAATCTGGGTGCCCTGGAGTATTTGAGGGCACTGAATCCATTTGCATTCAAAAGCACAATTTGAACAACATAAAATTTGGATTTAGTAACAAAAAAATCACCAAATTCCGGTCAAAAACTCGCCGGACAGTCAAAATCATCGAATTTTTAGACATGTCTGAAAAGATTAATTCATTATTGGTGACACACTATTTTATTACAGAGTAGGAGAAGAGAGTAGTTATGGAATTTCCAAATGCCTAATCTTTAAATAACTAAATTCATTAACTAGTGATTACATCACTTACTGTAAAGTCTCTAACTAAGCCTTTATTAAATGTCTAAAGCATGTCTAAGTCCAAATCATTACCATTATATCTAACAGCTCCATTAGATTGTGCATCATCCATTTTGAAGTATAATTCATCTACATCCACCTAAGCAATCATCTTGCCATCTCTTCTTATGGAAGCAGGAATCCACCTAAGCGATCATCTCATGATATTTCCATCACCAAATATTCTAAAATCAGGATCCCGCTTTAAACCAGACGCCGCTTTGATTCATTGATTTACAGTCTTACCAATATTCCAATTTCAATAATAGCCACATTCTAAATCAGACTTGTTTCAAAGATCTTTTAATTCTAGAATCTCACTCCAGCGTTGCATACTTCATCACTACTCTTATGCTTAGAAAAATTCAGTTTTAATTTCAATTCTGAGAAATAATTAGCTCAGAAAACACACTCTGAAACCAATACAGACATATTGTTCTTAATTCAGCAGGCACAAACTCTCTCTCTATGACAATGGAGTCTCTATCTACAGCATCAGTTGGGTCCTCTCTGTTATGAATCATGCTGAATCAACTCCTCTTGGTGTAGCAGAAGCTAAAATTGATTGAAAATTTTCAATTGGAAATATACTAAGAAATATAAATATTGAATGTACAAAATAATGAATGATGTGTTTTACATTTGAGTGGCCCATATAAATACACTTTGAAGAGGCCTTGTCCCTTTTTGATGAAAAGGTATGTCTATTAGTATCTTTTTATTCTATTTATTATTATTGTTTATTTACCTTATCTCTTTATTTTTAAATTTTTATTTTTTATTTATTGATATATTTTATATTAAATACATTTTTATGTTATTTTATATACATAACATTGCTGCCTTCTTTAAGACACTTCATCCTCGAAGCATTGTTATTAATTTGCCCTTGTCTCTATAGGGACTCACTTGATTGAATATTTGATGGTTTAGACTTGGTTCCATTTGCTTCAACACCATTACATATGGGATCTTCTCTATCCTTTGCGATTTAGAACACAACTCCATTTTGCTTCCATTGTTGTTGGATTCAAGGCATGTGAGTCCCATAATTTATCTATTAGTTCCATGCAGCTGGTTACCATGGATTTTTTGACTTCTTGTTCCTTGGTCTGTATTGGTTTGATTCTCTCTGATGCTCATATCTATGATGCCTATTATACAATCATTCACTGCAATCATTAATTCAACCACCTCTTGAGAAATCTCTTGAAATAGAACACCCGACTTATGTAGTATGATCATGATTGTCTTTGCAATACCTCAGCTCCCTTTCATGAGATCTTGATCATACTGAACCTAGGTTCTATCTTGTGAATGAGAAGGGTGCTCCCTCCTTTCTTTAGATCTTGACCATTTTATATCGAATACCCTATCTAGATAATTGTCTCGAGAGTCGAGAAGGAGATTTTCTTTTTCCATGATACCATCAAAATATTAGGAAATTTGTTTCTATATGATGGCATGTATTTCTTAATATCTCGAGGCATAGAATTTTGACTTTCTCGGTATCTTTCATTTTCACAGTAATTGCACTGCCCCGCCCCACACCTCTCTCTAATATCATCATCAATTTCATAAACCTTGCACTCCAATATTTCTCTGACACCTGGATACTATGATCTGGTGTAGCATTTTGAATCTTTTTTAACCATATTGGATTCAAGGCCATCCTCCTATGATGACTTTCTCTTCCAATTATTTTGAAGGAGATGGTGATGTTATCAAATACATTGTAGCTGGGCTGCCATGATGCAGCAGCTAGATATTTTCTCTATTTCCGAGCCAGTTAGACAGATGGGGACACAACATGGATCATTTTGCTGAGTATTGATATAGCCAGAGCTTATTCCAGCAGATGCAAAGCATTCCCTTCCCATGACTGAGATTTCCCTAGTCCATTGAGATGACCTTAGTGGTGACACAGTTTATTCGAGTAGATCAGCAGATATGATACACAGATGGTAGATTGGTATTTCAGGCAAAGACAGGTATATGGTTGAGCTGGCAATACAGGTGGTATTTGGATTTATGATTGTCTCTATTGTTTATTTTAGTAGTTGTGACTAGGCATTGATTAGCTTACTGTGGTACTATTTTTCTTGGATGACTTATATTGTGAGTGGTTATGAAATCTTTTATGGAAGGCCTTTATATATGCTCCTCTCAAACAGACTTATGCTATTTTGCTAGGTTGGCATCATTTTTCATTATCTCCACCCATCTGTATCTTCCATATTGACATTTACCTTGACTTGAACTTTGACTTGTGAGATTGAAGACACCTTATATTCCCACTTAGCTTATGATGACAGACCCATGTTGTTTTGTGTCTCGGCTCCGAGTTGTGCGACAAAACTTGCCGAAGCCTTTATCCTTCCGGGCCAGGAGAAGCTGCTGGTGTTGGTTCCTAAGTTTAGGTGAGTTGGGTTTTGAAGCCTTGACCTCTCTGGTCTGTTGCCCTCGATGTTTGGTCCTGACTGTGGATATTCCCCCTAGTTGCCCGAAGAGTTGTCAGCTAAAACTTGAAGCATTTTGTCTACCACCATTACATGTGTTATATATTGTATTCTATATCTTGAAGAAATGCAATCCCATCAAATAATTCTGCAAACTGTGTCTTTAGACACACCTTAAAAGGGCTATGAAATGAAATTATGGAAGGCCTAAAAAGCAGTGGATAATAAATGTTAAATCTAAAGACTGCTGGCCATTGTTGAAAAGTGTAATGATTATTTCTTCACGGAGCCTACAGGTTGGGATGTGAGATGCAAGGGACAACTAATTCTAAGTGTCCCCTAGGATCTCTTCACTACAATTTCTTGTACTCAACACAAGTGTCCTAGAAAAGAACCTCACGAAGCTTGATTTTAGCTTGGATGTGAGTGGTAGACATATGTTAAAGTTGAATGGACACTTTTCAAATCAACTCATCCATGTGTGAGCCACTCCCATTCCCTAATGTCCTTTGTTCATCATGAATTCAAGTGGATACCTTAATTTCTTATGTCTGAATGATCACTGTGTTAAAGTCATCAAGTCGTTCCCTTTACCTTTTAGCCTTGGTTTCATCACCTCACCCATCATAGTTAATTGCCTAAGTTTTGTAAGAGAGCATACTTAAGGGGCTTTCGAAAAGAATAAATGGTTACTCTGATTTAAGTCTGATGCATGCTTATATTTTTGTACCACTGTCATGCTATAAATGTTTAAATTTGGCTACTAACATAATCATACGAGCTTCATCTGTTCATTATGTACACAAAATCATCCATATTATTGGTCCATCTTCAGTTTGGGTACTTTTGAGTAAGTTTTGACCAGGTCAACCTAGTTGACTGAGTCAAACACGGTTCCCAAGGCAGTAACTACAAAAATCAACATTGGTTATATTTGCTCGAGACATGCCCAGGACCAATACTGCAGTCTCAGTTTTCATCAGAAGGTCATAGTTATCGAGATCCAAAGTATATTATTATTTTTTTATTGATTCTAACCATTAATTTTATTATGAGATGGTCATATTTTGAGTTCTTCTAGGCATTGCAGTGGATAAGTGGGTATGAGTAGTCAACAGTACCACTGTCCCAGGTCCCTGAATTCTTTTTTGCAGTCAATTTGTCCCAGTATGCATCCGGCAGAGAGCTATGAGCATTCTATTTGTTCCAGGAGTTTATACCTACAAAAAATGAACTGTGAAATTGCTCAAGGAAATCGATTTGACTAGGGAAGCCAATGAAATATCTTGGAATTGGTTTTTGATGATGTATGATGGCTTTCCAGATCATTTTGCACCAGTTTCACTCAGCTTGGGGGCCTAGATTATTTTATTGGCTTGTTTGGGGAGGGCATCCCCCATGGGGTGAAATAGATTAAAATGGTCAAAATAAAAGTCTGTAAATCAAGTTGTATCTTTAAAAATATGTAAGGGGGAACCCCCTCATGATCCCCCCATGTCCTCTAAGTGTTAAACTTGCAAAAAGAATGATTTATTATGATGTAAAAATGGGCTTTATTAGGTAATTCGCCCCCCTCAATTGTATTGATCCATGTAAAAATAAAAGATGTAATCTCAACCGTTGATGATGTTTTAATCTCAACCGTTGGATAAAAAAAATAAGATTGGGTTTCTTTCTCTCAAAAGCTATATAAAGAAAATACCCCCCTCATTGCATCCCATCAGGAATTTGGATCTTGCTGGAAATAATAATAGATCTTTTGGCTTACTTGTGAAATCTCAGATAAGTTCGTGACTCTTGTGTTTTTGCATCTCTTTGGGCACTGGATGTTTATCTTTTATTTTCTTGGCATATCTTTGGTGTGATTTAACTTTGCAGGAGGGCGTCTTTGCTGGAGGGCGACTCAGAGGGTCACCTCTCTCTCTCTCTCTCTCTACAAATCGCTTCAGGGGGGTTTACTTGTCGATTTTGCTTAACATTTGATTTGTGTTTCCTTTTGATTTCTTCTGCAAGCATTTATTTTCTGTTGGATTCAAATTGAGCACAATTTCTTTGGCAAGAGGGTGCACTGGGCAAACCGGATATTCAACAGAGGATAAAAATAATCTTCCAAGTTGACAATGTTGGACAAAGGGCAACATCTCATGGCAGCTCTCACTTCCTGGTCACTGGTGAGTTAAATTTCTTCTATGATTTATTTTTCAGTATTTCTTTTCCTAGGTATAATAAAACAAATAAAACCCTTATTTTAAAACCCTAGTTTTTAGGTTCACCTAGTTCTAGGTTGCGATTGCGTTTATAATTAAAAACACAAGTTGGAAATCACCTAAAACCACCAGAGACCAATTTTCAAATTAATCGGACTCCATTTGGCCATCTAAAGCACTAGCCTCTCTTAGGGAAAATCGCCCTCCTTGGGGAAAACCCTCTTTTAGCCAAAACCGTGACATGGGTATTGCTAGAATCACCTTCAATCGTCATATTATTGATCTAGCAATTCATCTTAGTGCATATTTTCATTTAATTTCACCTCTTTGCCCTAGATCTAATTTTCATACTTAACCCTAAGGCAAATTGGGGCTTTTCAAATAGGCTCACAATTTTTCTTAGTAAGCAATCAAATCTCTAATTAACAGTTAGACTAAGAGATCCAATCAAGATACCTTTGATTATCTACCTTAATTCATCATTTTTAGGGTTATCTTGACCATAGGGACAACCCTTAGACTTAGTTCTCCACTGGGTCTAAAGTGTCGGTATCTTTGGCTGGTGTGACATCTGAGTACTTTCAAAGGCCTTAGCTATCGTAGGCCACAATTTTAGTTTCCTTTTTCCTCTGCCATCTTGGATAAGATCACTACGGGGCAACTACAAGAATTGCGATAACAAGTGAAAAGCATCATGCGGAATGCCTCTTCCTTTCATTAGTATCTTTGAAAGGTGTTTGTGAATGTTCTTTTCTATGTTGCCCCTCTCACTATCTTTTAAACAAGAACAAAAATGCCTTTGTTGATTAATCCCCAAAATTGGATCTATGATGGTCTGCTTTGTTGAGTTTTTACCTAGATCACATGAAGATTACCATTGCACAAGATATATAGTGATTATGGAGCTCGTTAACCACAGTGATGATCTATCACCTCCCAACCATAGACAATACAGAACCATTATCTCCCTTGCATAATGTATAGCACCTTGTACCGGACTCGTCATGTATACAGAACCCTAGAAGAGAAGACTCCACATGTATAGTGTGGTGGTAGAAGAGAAGACACACACAAGTATAGCGAACCCTGGACACAAGAGCATACGAGCTAAAGCTAAGACACAAGAGTCAACAATGAGAATGACTCTTCTAATATATAAATGTCCAGGATAGTCATATGACTCTTCACTTGTAGGCCGACTTCCACCTTGAGTTAACTAACATTAACTCAAGTGCATACAACAAGAGACTTATGGAGTTAAGGAAACATATGCACAATAAACCCTTTGACTTGGAAGGTTAGGAGCAATGATGAATATGCAATATGATTGTGTTATTTTCTATCGTAGATACTATTGTCACATCCATAGTAGTCGGGGCTACCATGATTGTAGAACAGTTTTGAGCACATTTTTAAGCTAGACTTTTTCTATGATATATATGAGATCAGCAGTTAATGAGCATTCTGATGAGGATCACTTGTGCATTCAGTGAACCCATAGCATACACATTTTCAGTTTCATGCCATGACTCAGCCTCATGACCCCAGATTTGATGACTGAGTTAGCCATTATTTAGTATTCAAAGCATATATGATGACACTGGACAGTGCCCATGGTATATAGCAACAATGTTCCAGTGCCATTCAAATTTTACAGATCAGATGCAGGTATATGACCCAGCTTATATATGGTTTGTGCATTTGGATTATTGTCGTGCTCCTTTATTTATTTTAGTAGCTTGACTTGCTTTATGGTGGTTATATTGTTCTACCTTGCTCTTATTGTTGGTCTAGAGAAGAAGTGATTTAGTTGCTTTATTCAGGAAGTTCTTGTGTATACTCATTGGCCATCCCCTTTCATAGTATGGACTTGGTCATTTCCCATAGGGATTCTGCTTGCTAGTCATGGCATCATCCCATCACTTTCTTCACCCATCCATTATCTCCCGCATTTGGTTCTAACCTCGACTTAATGACATAGAGGATTTCCCCTGCCTATACCCCTATGTTGTATAGATTCCATGTATTCTTGTGTCTCGATGTTGGTTTTCTGTGATTCTCATCACAGGGATTGTCCTCCTCTAGTCCTCAAAAACAAGGAGTCCTAACAAAAGTGTCTTTAGACACTAAGGCATCGGAACTTAAATGTTATATCTAAACGGATGCCCAGTCAACAAAAATAGTGTTTTTAAACACTACTGTAAATAAATTTAAAAGTTAATCAGTTGCCAAGAGACGAGCCCTCGTCCATTGTATGATGTGAGGTCGTTTGCCCCTATAGGGCAACAGGGTGGTCACTCCATCACACCTACGGACGGTGGCGGGCAATAGAGGTTATACCGAGTCATTATCTGAGGCCCGCAAGGCTATTTCGAGCACATGCTCTTGGAGGATGACTAGTTAATCAAAAATGGGCTACGTCCACACAAAAATTGCCAGTCCTTTCTTATTATACGATCCAGCAAAATGAAGGGATACAACCTACAACACAACCGCTGCACTTCCTCTTCACTCTCTCATAGTCTCTCTCACACAATCACAGAGATCGTTTTTCACAATGTTATAATACAATAATACACAAACTTATTACAATGCTTTCCTTTTATAGGGGAATTACCATAGGAAAATACCACGGGTCACCCAATACCTTGGGCCTGTAAACTGTTGGCCAAGAAACATCCCAAAATTTTCCTTTCGAGGGCTTCGCCTCCGAACCCCTGGACCCCCCAACCGGGACGAGTGTACTAGTAAAACTAGGGTACAAACACGGTTGAACAATAACATCTCTGAATCAAGAAGATCAAGCTCCACAACCAACAATCTCCCACTTAGAGACTGATCACAACAACTCCATCGCTGTTGCATTTGCTAGACTATGCTCTGAAACTTGGACCTAGCAAATTTCTCATCTTCACCTTCATGCTTGAAGGCCAACAAAAACAGAGCAGAAACTCAGTTTCTCTCTGGTTACTACCTTTGTCAACGTGTCTGCAGGATTTTGACTAGTATGTATCTTTTCCAACTTTAACAGTTCATCTTCCAGAACAGATCTTATGAAATGGTACTTGAGTTGTATATGTTTAGTCTTTGAATGGAAGGTTGAGTTCTTTTCAAGACGAATGACACTCTGGCTATCACTGTACAACCTGCTATTCTCTTGCTTCTTACCCAATTCCTCCATGAACCTCTGTAACCAAATCATTTCTTTACTAGTCTCTGTAGCAGCAACATACTCTGCTTCCGTTGGTGAAAGTGCAACAACCTTTTGCAGTTTCAAAATCCAACTTATTGTTGTTCCACCTATAGTAAAGACATACCTTGTGGTGCTCCTCTTGCTGCCTTCATCACCAGCCATATCTGCATCAACATTACCTAGTAGAACAGTGTCTGAACCTCCAAAACATAATGCATGAGAAGTGGTACCTTTCAAATACCTGAGAATCCACTGTACTGCCCTTCAATGCTCTTTACCTAGATTGTTCATATACCTGCTCACAACTCCCACTACATGTGCAATATCTGGTCTTGTGCACACCATGGCATACATCAAGTTGCCAACTGCTAATGAATCGAAACCTTGGAGTTTCACATTCAATAGACCTCCCAATAGGTGAAAATCCAACGCCTCGTTTCTTGTCCCTTGTGGGGAAATTTCACAAAGGAAGCGGTAACCACTAGAAAGTGATCGCGGGGCGCCGTCAGGCTACACCCTCGTTTAGTGTAGTGTTAGACATCCCCCCGTGACTCCATCTAGCCCACATTTCTTCGCATGGAGCCACATTGGATAAGTTTGGACATACTTCTCGTACCATCAGGTATATCTGGAGTTCCCTTTCTCGTTTAATCCACTCATCTCATCAATAATTTAAAATTGACCAAGAGACAATTGCAAAATATTTCACTCCAACACTATAGCAACATTCTTTTTCGACTCCATTGTTCAGCACTGGTCTTTGCTTTTTATTAGTGTAATTATCACAATTAATCTATCATGTGTTGAATGATCTTTTAATCTTCATGTTGCTTATGTTGTCATATTAATCTCTTATTCGCAATCTCTTGTTTCAGTTTTCAAGTTATAAAAAACTCCTAAAACAACTTACTCATCCACAAACCACCACCTAAAGCTTAATCGACCTTAGTAACTAATAGGGTCTGCCACCTTTGGCTTCGTTAGGAATTTGCCTAAACGGAGGAGCCAAGATCAAGTGACAGTACTTGACTCGAGACTTTCCCCCAAGGACACACTTAGTGGCTTGAAGATTTATGCCACGCCAATCTAACCCCTCCAGGTGCATGAAAGGTGGCAACAGAAGTAATTTCCAAGAGCACATCCCTTGCATACATCACTATGCTTTGTGCTAAACTCTAGTAAACCTATCACCACTTCTCTCAACATCCTCAGAGATGGATGGTGCGAATGGGCCATCCTCTTATGTCGCAACTCGCATAGATCACAACTGCTGCTGCTTATGTGTCAAGGCATGATTGTGTTGAGACAAAAAGTTTGTATAGTTTTCCACATCTTACACCAATCACTATAGTGTCACTAGATCCCTTGACATGAACGAGTACCTTCCAATCTCGAAAGAACACCACAAACCCCCTACCTTCTAGAGTGGAACCTGATATCAAATTCTTCTTCAACCCAAGACATACAAAACATCTCTCACTGTCATGGACTCCCTAGACTCCCTCTAAAGGGTAATTATCACTCATCCAACTGCCTTGACAGTAGTGTCATCTCCAAGCACCACCTCAAGATCCAAGCCACTCAAAACATCTCTCACTGTCATGGACTCCCTAGACTCCCTCTAAAGGGTAATTATCACTCATCCAACTGCCTTGACAGTAGTGTCATCTCCAAGCACCCCCTCAAGATCCAAGCCACTCTCAGTAAGATTTGTAAAATGCTCACGAACACCTGACATGTGGTTGGATTCTGATGGAAGCTCCACTATCTATGTACCAATTGGAAGTAGTAGTTGCGCTATGTTACGCACCAGCACTACAACAACATTCTAGCGAGGCTAAAGCTAGAGCAACGGGTCAAAAAAAATTATTGTATAGGCCAAAGTGGGATTTATTTTTATGGATATTGGGATGGGGTTTGTTAACCCCCTAAATTGGTAATGGCCATCCCCCTTGGTTTCACTCTAAGAAGTACTCGGCTTAATGCCTTTGTTGATTACCCCTTCGGTGTGATGATATCTCCACCATGCAAGGCTTTTAGCCCATGGGTTGGTGTTCTAGGGCTTTTGGGGGCGACACACTAGGGCACATGACCATCATGGTTTTATTTATGCAAAGGTTATTGTGTGTTGTAAAGGTTGGTATCCCCTATTAGCACACCTTCTGCACCCACTTGGACCTAATTTCAGCATCCAAAAACCCTTACTCTAGTGCTAGTAGCCTATGACGCCATCCTTCCAGCAAATGAGCGTACAAGTCGTAGAAGTTGGGGCATTGAGGGACAAGTATCATTTTGGGATTAGATGGGGAATGACGTCCCCCCTTGGTTCACTACTTCATCTAGTGAAGCCCTTTCTCAGCTTATTTTAGCTTATTTTTACTATTATTGTATATTTTGGGGTAAAATTCCTTAACTACGCCAAATTTACCCTGAAGCCGAACCTGGGGTTCGTCTTGGGCAAGTAGTTGTTTGATCCAGTGTTACAAAAATCGCCAATTTATCGGCCACATCACGAGATATCGCGATGTTTACTCCACGGCGATATTATCGGAAAATATCGCGGTGATACATTGGCGATACATCGGCGATAAATTGGCGATACATCGGCAATATTTTCGCGATACATCGGCGATATTTATCATAAAAATTGCGAGTCGATAGATGACATCGCCGGCTTTGACATAAAAGCACGAAAGTTGAAAATCAAAACGTTTTTTCGCCGACTTTAACTCATCTGCATAGGGCACGCTGCGAGTGCTCAGTGGACTCACTGAATTTCGAGAACAAACGAGAAGGAGACGGGTTTAAACTTTAGAGTCCGAAGCTGGTAAGGAGGAAGCTTGGGAACAGTCTACAGAACGCGGACTGAAGCACGTGGAGTCGCGGACAGAGGAAGAACGCTGGTAGCCTGGTAGGTACCGTAGGTTATCAGTCATCATTTTTGTTTAAAAATTAAAACTTAAAACTTAAAACCACGCTGGACAGTGCTGAGTGGCTCAGTGGATACAGTGCTGAGTGGATAATTTTTGTTTAAAACCATGCTGGACAGTGCTGAGTAACGAGTTCACCAATAGACTGGACAGTGCTGAGTGGATACTATGAAATATTAAAGTTTCCAGAAATATTAATGAAGAGGGCATGTGTGATAAAGATTGCATATAAAGTTTAAAACTTTAAACCATTCATCCAAGCTAATTCCAAAATTTATAATGTAACTTGCTTAAACAAGATATGCACATTGAACTGTCATGAGTCATGACTCATGAGATACTTCGTTGTTCAAGTCTCAAGATAACTTAGGATAGAAAACATTTAATAAGAGATTTCAGAATTTCAAAAAAGTTGTAGCCAACAATTAAGTGATTGTTACTGTTTAGGTTTTACTCATTAGCCACCATACAATTTCCAGAAATGATTCTTTGTTGCCCAGTAAATTACCACAGAAAAACCAACAAAGTAGTTGAAATAAATACTCAAATTTAATCCAATATTTATTGCAAAAATTTATACCATTAGAAAATCCAAGTGTGGGTATGATCATATGATGTCAACTCAAAATAACTTTTCAGATTTGTACATACTACATTCTGCAGAAATAATTTTCAGAATTAAGTCTTGAGATAAATCGCTTGAAATAGTTTAGGAACTTGAAGGAAAATAAGATGTTTATGCCCATAAATTTCTATAATTAATAATTATTAATAAGTCCAGCAAGTAAAAAGCCACTTAATAAGTCCAGCAAGAGGTTTCAAGTTTCAACTGTAATACACTAGCAGTAAACTGAGTATAGTGTACCTCCTAACCTGCTAATAACAGCAGTGAAAAGCAAGATCCTTATGGCTGTATCAGCTTATTTTAATGCCCAGAATTGGTATTTAAGGCTGTAAGTAGCTGATAGTCATAGGTGGAGTACCCAGAATTGATGTTTAAGGCATTTGCTAGATGAAAGTCCAGAGTAGAAGCGTCCTGCTGTTTGTAACAGTCCCAAACTGATACCACACTGACAATAATGTTGAAATTAGAAATTAAATAAAATTAACTTTAAAAAAAACCTCATTTTAAAGTTTTAATTTTTAAACACAGTTTGTACTTTGTAGTTTCAGTTTGTGATTTTGTCTAACTTTGAGAAGAGAGGGGAATTGGGGACAGTTGGAAACACAATGTAAATTAATTTTCATTTTTACTTGTTGGTTGTTTGTCTGATTTGCTATTTTTTGCAATAAAAATATGCTAAAAACATTTTTATTTTTATTTTGCAGGTTCAAAGTTACAAGCATGCCGAAGAATTTGGATCCATTTTGGGAGTATGTAGAGTCGGTTGATCCACATAATCGGCAAAGGCTTAGATGCAATATGTGTGGGAAGGAGATGACGGGGGGGATAAGTAGGCTCAAATACCACCTCGCACAACTTGCAGGGCATGGGGTGGATATTTGTAAAAACTCCACTCCTGAAATAGTTCATAGGGCCAAACTTGCAATTGAAGGTATTGGCAAGAGGAAAGATGAGAGGGAAGCTTTGAGGCAGAAACTTGGCATGAGAGCAGCATTAGGATCCGGGACAGCCGGACACACTTTAGGGGGAGTGGGGAGTGAGACCTTATCCTCATCTTCCGTCATGCCTTCAACGACACACTCTATTTCTCACTTTTTGTCGAGATTTGGTCCTGGTGGACAACCAGGTATAAAGTCAATGTACAAGATAAAAGAGAAAAAAGAAGCAGATAAACTTGTGGGTCGATGTCTTTTGTGGAGTGATATTCCATTCCACTTTGCGAGGAACCCATTCTACGTGCAGATGTTCGAAGTTGCTGCTGTTGTTGGGCCGGGGTATAAGCCCCCCACTTATGAGGAGTTGAGAGGGCCCATCCTTGATGATGAAAAGGTTGATTGCACTTCTAGGTTGGAGGAGCTTCGAGGTTCATGGGAGGCCACAGGATGCACCGTGATGTCAGATGGTTGGAGTGATAACAAGGGTAGGACCCTTCTCAACTTCTTGGTTCATTGTCCTCGAGGCATAATGTTTATAAAATCTGTGGATGCATCTGCACAGGTCAAAGATGCAGCATTACTATGTCAGTTGTTGCATGAGTTCATCCAAGAGATAGGTCCGCGGCATGTTGTCCAAGTAGTAACGGACAATGCTGCGAATTATGTGGCAACCGGTAGGATGCTTATGGACAGGCATCCAACTTTGTTTTGGACACCTTGTGCAGCACATTGTATTGACTTGATCTTAGAGGATATGGGGAAGATCCAGTTTATCAAGGATGTCATTCATTCAACAAGAAGCATCACCAAATTTATATACAATCATGCTTCTGTGCTTAGCCTGATGAGGAAGTTCACTCATGATAGGGAGTTGGTCCGTCCTGCCATCACTCGGTTTGCCACTTGTTTCATCTCTCTTCAGTCTCTCCTTACTTCTATGTGGGACTTGCAGACTATGTTCCATTCAGCTGAGTGGCGTGCTTTATCAATTAGCACTAAACCGGAGGGATGTGACATATTCAGGCTAGTGTCATACCAGGAGAGCTTCTGGGATGGGGTGAAGGAGGTGTGTTCTGTATGTGAACCTTTGGTAAGGGTTCTACGCTTGGTTGATGGAGACAAGACCGCAATGGGCTACTTGTATGAGGCCATGGATAGGGCCAAAGAGGCCATTAATGCCTACTATGAGGACAAGGGGGAAGAGGGGCAAGCGAAACAACAATTGATATGGGGGGTGATTGATCAGCGATGGAACAAAACACTTCATCGCCCCATTCATGCTGCAAGCCTATTCCTCAACCCTGCATTCTCTTACTCATGTGGCTTCAACGTTGATGCAGAGGTAATGGATAGGTTCTTGGAGTGTGTCCAGAGGATGGTGCCAAGTGCAGCTAACCGTTCAGAGATTTCCAAAGAGTTGGAAGTCTATAGGAGGGCCATGGGAACATTTGGCTTTGATATGGCTATTAATGACAGGAAGAACATAATGCCAAGTAAGTTTCACCTTGTTTCAAAATTTAATTTCATTACTTTCTTTGTTTTATATTTCAAATTTTCAATGTCTTCTCTTATGTTTCTCCAATTCATTGTAGATACTTGGTGGGAAACCTATGGCAGACGAGTACCCCATCTCCAAAAGCTTGCTGTTCGGATCCTAAGCCAAACATGCAGTTCTTCTGGTTGTGAGCGCAACTGGAGTGTATTTGAAAAGATACACACCAAGAAGCGCAACAGGTTTGAGAATTTGAAATTAAATTCTAAATTCATTATAAGTTGTAATTTATGTCATATGGGTAATTTTAATTTATGTATTCTAAATTCGAATTGGATAAATTTATGGTGATCATACAGGTTGGATACCCAACGCCTGAATGATCTAGTGTACGTCTCCTACAATCTCAAGTTGTGGGTGAAGCAACTTGAGAAAAAACCTGACGTGGAGGCTATTTCATTGGATCACATTGACACCACTGCTGCATGGAGAGCGGAGATTGAGGAACCTATTATGGAGGTAGCGCCTGATTGGTTAGAGGATGATACAGAGGACATGGAGACTGAGACATGGGACGATGAGTGGTTAGACACATCTGAGATTGTGCCACCACCGAAGCCACCAGCCACATAGCCACCAGTTGCAGAGCCACCAGCCACACAGCCACCACTTTCATAGCCACAGTCTCGATCAGAGGGAGCTAGATATATGGGCAATGGTAGCAGCAGCGGTGGTAGAGGACTTGATGAGGGTCCAGTACCTCATCATTCTTCTAGTTCTTCTAGAGCACATCAGTTTCCAGGCACTTCTAGAGGACGAGGAAGTCCACGACGACCCCCACAAGCACCTGGTTTTTCTAGCCCTGGAGGCAGAGCCATTACTAGAGCGATTACCTTTGCCCGTAAAAGGGGCAGAAGGAATCCATAGTTTACTTTATTTGGTTGATTTCATTGCATATGAGATACATATTACATAAAACATTGACTGTATTTTTTTGGTGATTCATGAGTCGGGGACTCAAGATCCAAAACACGATTCATTTTTGATGTGTGATGTATCACTAGACCTCTTATACATCTTATATATCGGTTTTATTTCCATATTCATGTAGCAATGTGTTTATTTGATGTTCTTGTTGCTTTAGATGTTTAGAAAATTGAAAAAAAATGAATATTTTTGTATTTTTTTACATTGCCGATATATTGCCGATGTTTGCCGACATTTTCGCCGATAAAGCCGATAATATCTTTTTGGACCCTCGGCGATATATTCGCCGACACGATATTTGTAACATTGGTTTGAATTAACTCCTCAGTAGATATAGTAGTCTTCTTATCTCATTGTTTGACTCCATTAAAGGCACTGATCTCTGTTGTAAGGTTGTAGAAGGGTATTTGCTCCTTGGTATTTAAAGGTACTCTCTTTGGGCTCTCCCCTAGATTTTGGAGTTACCCAAAGCAGTTGAGAGATTGAGCTGAGGCGACATTGGGTTTAGATCTCTCCCACGCTTACCATTCACTAGCTTGTACATCACATTGTGCTACAAATCCTAGACGACTAGTTTGAACAGTAACACGCTAAATGAACTATAAGCAATCAAAGAAAACTCCTTTTCGAACCTAGTAGAATACTCTTCCACTTCTACTAAACCTGCCACCTACTTTGTTTTCTTCTTGTTGGGACATACTACTGCATAGTGCCCCATCTTATTACAAGAAAAACACTTTACCTTGCTCATATCATTCGTTTGCTCACCCTATTACTTAGCACCACCCTTGGGACCCTTCTTAGAATTCTTCTTGCCTTTCGCTGCAAGTGTCACATTCTCCTCATCATTAGATGTAGATGAACTCCCCTGTATATATCCTCTTCAGGTTTCTTCCTTAATGAAGTCATCCTAAAGATGATCCCACTTGGGCAGATTTTCTCTTGCAACAACAGCCTCAACAAAAACAACCCATGGCTTAGTCACACCATTCAAAGTTGTCCACGTAATTTTATTGTCAGCAACAACCTCCCCAATAGCACCTAGTTCATCCCTCACTTGAGTTATCCTAGTAATATAAGTAGCAACATTTTCAGTCTTGATCATTTTAATGCTTTTTAGTTTCTCCCTCAATACCATCTTCCGATTTTCATTGGAACTTTGGTAATGCTTAGTTAAGGAATCCCACATCTGATAGGAATTGTCCTTACTTGTCACATGCAGAATCACATGATCCTTAAAGGCATCAAGGATGATTCTCTTGGCCTTGATGTTCTTCTTGGTGTACTCAACCAAAAGGGTAGCAACTATAGGCACTATCATAAGTTTCGCTTGTGTGTTTTTCACAATATCCCATAACTCACACTCCTGCAAAAGCAACATTATCCTCTCTTTCCAAGGACTGGAATTTCCAGCCCCATCCAATCTGTCCTCAAATATTAAACCAATAGCCATGATCTTCAGAACTGTTCTTAAGTCTTGATCTCTGTCTTGGTGAGCAAACTAACCCTCTCTTTCACAGATCTGGTCTCTACTCTCATTGATCTCACAAATCTGGTGTGTTCTCTTACAGATTTGGTCTCTGCTCTCATTAATTGTTAGAAAGTGGCAACAAAGAAGGTCTTCCTGCATGTATGTGTCCTTGCATGCAGAACACTTAAATTAGGAAGCCAATTGTATTTAATTTACTTTTCCTAAGTTTACTTTGGAAAATAAATTAAGGTAATCTAATTATTAATTGACTTTATGAAAAAATGAAATTAGGGTTTTCGCTTAGCATTGAGTTATAGAAGAAAGATCAATTGGTTGAGAGGACAGAGTTGTATTCAGACACAGACAGGATACAGACAGAGAGAGAAAGTCAGACGGAGGATTTTGCAGAGAGGACAAAGGAGCTAACTAGCAGGGTCACCTATATTCCAGGCAGGAAGAGTGTTGTACAAATCGGGCAAGCATGCAGCTGCAAAGGACAGTCGTACAGACTGTACGGTATCCATACAACAGTCGTACAAGGCAATATGGAATATGTACAACAATCGTACAGATTCGTACATCCACGTGTGGGAGGCCATACTGCTGACACAGTGGTCATACAGTCACGCTGAGGGTGTGCTAGGTGCACTAGGATTTGTCCAGTGATTCTGTCGAGGTGCTATTTCACCAGGTTGGGTGATTAGACTGTTGAATGTAAAAGTTCCATATTTTCTCAATAATAAAATTCATATATGATTGTTGCACCAGTTTTCCCATCTTGGGTTTTTTCGAGGGTTTCCATACCCAAAATAATAGTGTCTATATTGTGATGTGATGTTGTGAATGTTTCTCAGTTATTTATATTCTGCTGCATACTAGTAAAGAAGTTCATGTGTGGTTATTTCAATAATCAAATTAGATATACTGTTGTAGCCCTAGTTTGAGCTTTGAAGGAAAATTTAGATGGTATCAAAGCTCTGGCGAGCTAAATCTAAGAAACTTGCAGCAGCAGTGATAGATCAAGGGCGGGTCTATTTGAAGACACAAAACTAGATTGGAGATCTAGGGTTTTGACATGTACACTTCAGTATGGCCGTGCAATTGAGAGTTGAGGATAGACTCCAGGGTGCTCAGAACTTTCCTCCATGGAAAGAAAAGATCACAAGGATCCTGGATGTCAATGATGTAGAGCAGCACATTGACTCCACGAAGGTTGCACCCACAAATCCAGCAGATTTGATAGCTTGGAAGAAAAATGATTCCAGAGCCATGTTGATCATCTTGGATTGGGTGAAGGACCACATAGTCCCTCACCTTTCCGGGAAGAAGACCGCATCAGAGATGTGGAAGGCTTTGGAAAGTTTGTACCAAAGCAAGAACGAGAACCGTAAGATGGTGCTGCAAGAGAGGATGCGCAGCACCAAGATGGCCAAGGGAGAAGGAGTGGTGCCTTATCTCACAAGGCTCACACAGATTAGGGACGAGCTTGGAGTTGTTGGCTCTAAGACTGAGGATGAGGAACTAGTTCGTATAGCCCTCATTGGCTTCTCTAAGCCATGGGACACCTATGTCAAGGGTGTTGTGGCTAGGGAGAAGCTCCCTGATTGGCAGAGACTATGGGATGACTCTGTGCAGGAGGAGACCCGCATGGGTCAAGGATCAGGTTCATCCAGCAGTGCCCCATAGATTGTGGATGAGGAGGCTCTAACCCTGACAGGGAAGAGAAAGGGTAAGGCAAAGAGGAAGAAGGATGGTAAGAAGAACCTTGACGTATCAAAGGTCAAGTGTTTTATCTACCACAAGCAGGGATACTTTTCCTTCCAGTGCCCAGACATGAAGAAGAAGAGCAACACTCAGATGGATGGATCTACAGAGGTGGAGGAGTTCAACAGGAACTACGATGAGGAGTTTTGCTTGATAGCTTGCATGGAAAGCACCACAGGTAGCAGTATTTGGTACATCGACAGTGGAGCATCTAGTCATATGACTGGACAGAGGAGATTCTTCAAGGACTTGCAGGAGGGTGGAACAAGTATCCACGTTGAGCTGGGTAATGATGCGCGATATCAGGCGCAGGGAGTTGGCACTGTTTCATTTCAAAGGAAGTCTAGCAAACCCCTCAGTTTTGCTAATGTGTTATATGTTCTAGGGTTGACCAAGAACCTCGCATCAGTCTCCACTCTGGAGGACAAGGGGTTTCAGTTGAAATTCCGAGACCATAGAGTGTATATCAAGCCCAAGGGGTCACATAGGATCTTGGATCGGGTGATTGGGATTAGGAGCGGGAAAGTGTATAGACCACACTTTGAGCCTACAAAGGCTCTAGTCAACAGCGACAGCAGTTAGGGTGAGTTTTGGCATAGGAGGATGGCACACTTACACCATGGAGCACTGAGGCACTTGAGACAGGTTGTCATTGGAATTCCTCAGGTACAAGAGGAGAAGTATAACTACTGCAAGAGTTGTGCTTTGGGGAAGAACATTAAGAAGCCTTTCCCACCGAGTGAGCACAAGTCTAAGGAGCCCTTGGACTTAGTGCATTCGGATGTTTGCAGACCTATGAGTGTCCATTCTTTCATTGGTTACAATTACTACATGACCTTCATTGATGACTATTCCAGGAAGACCTGGATCTATTTCCTGAAGGCCAAGTCAAAGGTCTTTGAGAGGTTTCGGGAGTTCAAGACTCTCGTTGAGAACCAAACAGGAAAGAAGATCTGTGTTTTGAGAATGGACAATGTGGGAAAGTAAACCTTCAATGAGTTCATGGAGTATTGTTCGACGGAGGGGATCAAGAAGGAGCACACCATGCCTAATACCCCGCAGCAGAATGGAGTAGTAGAGCGGAAGAACGGGACTATGGTAAGAGCAGGCAAGGCCATGCTATTTGATCAAGGATTACCACTATTCCTTTGGGTTGAGGCATACAAGACTGTAGTATACATTCAGAACAGGTGTCCCCACACAGCTTTGGGAAGGACGACACCCGAGGAGGTCTTCACAGGCACTAGGCCAGATGTGAGTCACATTCGCATATTTGGCAGTGTCTGCTATTGTCATGTTCATGCTGACAATAGAAAGAAGTTGGACCATTCTGGAGAGAAAGGGTTACTTGTTGGATACAACGAGACTTCAAGGCATACATAGTATACATACCTGCTCGCAAGAGGATCATTGTGAGCAAGGATGTCCAGTTTGATGAGGACAGGGCCTTGCAAAGATTTATGGACTTACCAGCAGAGCAGCAGCCAGCACAGGTTTTGGGGGTTAAGCTGGAGGAGCCAGATGTACAGGTACAGGTACATACAGAGGGCACAGGTTGTGGTAGTCAAAAGGAGTCAGGTGGACAGGATCCTTCAGTCATTGACTTGGAGGATGAGCTATAGCATGTTGAACTAGCAGCAATAAGGAAGGTCTTCCTGCATGCATGTGTTCTTGCATGCAGAAGACTTAAATTAGGAAGCCAATTGTCTTTAATTATTTTTCCTAAGTTTACTTTGGAAAATAACTAAAGTGATCTAATTGTTTATTAACTTTAGTGAAACACTAGTTAAAGTGAAAGTGAAATTAGGGTTTTCGCTTTACCTAAAGTTATAAAAGAGAGATCAATTGGTGGAGAGGACACACACTTGTATTTCGACAGAGACAGGATACAGACAGGGAGAGAAAGTCAAACAGAGGATTTAGCTGGGAAGATAGAGGAGCGAGCAACAAGATCACCGAGCTTCGTACAGCTGGGTCGTACACTCACACAGGAGGGTGCTGAGGTTTAGCTGGGGTTTTTCCCAGTGATTCTACCGTGCAACTGCATTCACCGGGTTTGGGTGAATTTGCAGTATTGTAAACGCTCCATATTTTCTCATAATAAAATCTATATCTGACAGTTGCACCGATTTTCCCATCTTGTGTTTTTTAGGGGGTTTCCGTACCCAAAATAATAGTGTCAATATTGTGATGCAATGTTGTGATTTATTTCTCAGTTTTATATTCCGCTGCATACTGTAAAGATATTCATGTGTGGTTATCAGTAGAGATTTGCATGCACTATTTAGCCCTAATTTGAAGATTAAAGGAAAATTTAAACAGCAAGAGCGGATATCCAGTAGCTGCAGTAGGCAGACATTAGGCCAAGGCCTAAGTGGTTTAGGTCCACAGTTCAGTATTTCAAGCAAGTTGATCCTCCAGAAAGCTCCATGAGGCGGAGCAAACCACCAGTGAGACTCCAACTTTGAGGAGGCTGCACAACATGACGTGTGGCAGGGGGTTATGGTTCAGGAGTATGACTCCATCATGAAAAACCAAGTATGGGAGGTTGTGCCAAGGCCTGAAGATAAAAAGGTGGTGGGATCCAAATGGATCTACAAGGTAAAGCATGCAGCAGACGAAAGCGTAGAGAAGTACAAGGCGCGCTTCGTGGCTAAGGGGTTTTCACAGAAGGAAGGCATTGACCATGAGGAGACCTTCGCCCCTGTTGCCAGGTATTCTTCCATTCGGACCATTATCTCTTTAGCAGCAGAGATGGGTTGGCGAGTCCATCAAATGGACATCAAGACTGCCTTCCTCAACGAAGTGATAAAGGAGGAGGTGTATATTGAGCAACCAGAGGGGTTTGATGTGGAGAACAAGGAGACGCATGTATACATGCTGCATCGAGCTCTTTACAGGCTCAAGCAGGCACCTCGAGCATGGTACTCGAGAATAGACAGCTATCTACGGGAGATGGGATTCCACTGTTCCAGCGGAGTGAGGCTGACCACAACTTGTATTTCTTGACAGGTGAGGTGCCTCTCATACTGGTCTTATATGTAGATGATCTCTTTCTTACAAGAGATGAGAGTCTGATTGGCAAGCCCAACTTTGCAATTGAGTTTAAGATGAAAGACCTTGGGTTGATGCATTACTTTCTGGGCTTGGAGGTTTGGCAGAGAGATGGATGCTTCTTCATTGGACAGGGGAAGTATGCAGTAGAGATCTTGAAGAGATTTAGGACAGAGGACTGGAAGCCTATGGACATACCTCTAGTTTCCAACTGGAGGAAGATTGATGCATCAAGGTTAGACAGAATTGATCCTACCTTGTATCGTCAGCGTATCAGATTGCTTATGTATCTAGTCAACACACGGCTAGACATCAGCTTTGCAGTCAACTCTTTGAGCCAGTTCATGGTGGACCCTCGGAGAGTGCATTGGATAGTTGCGAAACACATGCTTCGCTACATCAGAGGTACAGTGGAGTATGGGTTGGTTTATGAGCGCAGGGGGAGTGTACAGTTAGCAGGCTTCACAGATGTTGACTGGGCAGGATGTGTAGAGGACCGAAAGAGTAGTTTAGGTTGTTGTTTCAGCATTGGATCAGGGGTTGTTTCTTGGTTCAGCAAGAACCAAAATTCAATTGCATTGAGCTCAGCAAAGGCTGAGTAGATGGAAGCCAGCATTGTTGCTTGTGAGGGTATGTGGCTGAGGAAGTTACTTTCAAGGTTGTTCGAGTGTGAGCTAGAGGCTACAGTAGTTCAATGTGACAGTCAGAGTGGCATCAGGCTATCTAAAAATCCAGTGTTTCATGACCAGAGCAAACACATAGACATTCGGTACCACTTCTTGAGAGATTGTGTTCAGAGAGGAACCATTCGGTCGGAGTACATACAGACAAATAAGCAAGTGGCGGACATTTTCACCAAGGCACTTTGCAGACACAGTTTTGTGAAGTTCAGGGATAAGTTGGGATTGCTACAGAATTCCTTCCTCGTTGAGAGGGAGTGTTAGAAAGTGGCAACAAGGAAGGTCTTCCTGCATGCATGTGTCCCTACATGCAGAAGACTTAAATCAGGAAGCCAATTGTATTTAATTTACTTTTCCTAAGTTTACTTTGGAAAATAAATTAAAGTGATCTAATTATTAATTGACTTGATGAAAAAGTGAAATTAGGGTTTTCGCTTAGCATTGAGTTATAAGAGAAAGATCAATTGGTGGAGAGGAGTCAGGACACAGTTGTATTCTGACACAGACAAGATACAGACAGAGAGAGAAAGTCAGACGAAGGATTTTGCAGAGAGGACGGAGGAGCTAACCAACAGGGTCACCTACGTTCCAAGCGAGATGAGTGTCGTACAGATCAGGCAAGCAGGCAGCTATAGAGGAGAGTCGTACAGACCGTACGGTATCCGTACAACAACCATACAAGACCATATGGAATCCGTACAACAGTCGTACGGATCCGTAGAGCTACATGTGGGAGGTCATACTGCTGACGCAGTGGTCGTACAGTCACGCTAAGGGTGTGCTGGGTGCGCTGGGATTTGTCCAGTGATTCTGCTAAGGTGTTATTTCGCCAGGTTGGGTGATTAGACTGTTGATTGTAAAAGTTCCATATTTTCTCAATAATAAAATTCATATCTGACTGTTGCACCAATTTTCCCATCTTGGGTTTTTCTAGGGGTTTCCATATCCAAAATAATAGTGTCTATATTGTGATGTGATGTTGTGAATGTTTCTTGGTTATTTATATTCCGCTGCATACTAGTAAAGAAGTTCATGTGTGGTTATTTCACTAATCAAATTAAATATACTGTTTCAGCCCTAGTTTGAGCTTTGGTGGAAAATTTACATTTATTTCATAGATCTTGTGTGTTCTCTTATAGATCTAATCTCTGCTCTCACGGATCTCACAAATTTGGTGTTTTATGTTCTGATCCACCTTGTGGCTCTGATACCATGTAAATTTATCTCAAACCCCAACCCACCCGGTTTTCAGTCTCAATAAAACATAGTTTAGTGCCCAACCCAATTTTTTATTGCAAAGATATTATAAGCATAAACAAATATTTATAATTGGAAACACATGAAGTCTTTTACTCTTTTAGATCATAACAATTTCACACATAGGAAATATGAACACTACTATTTTCATTCAAATGACCCTAGAAAAACCCTTGCGGGAAAACCAGTGAGAGAGTAAAAGTTTTTATGATCATTCAAAAAGAAATACAACAAAAATTTTCTTAGTATTCACATCGACTTATCTCTGAAATCCCACACTTGGATTTCATGCCTGATCACTGCTAAAGACTTCCTTGGGATTCGGTCCCCCTTCTTTCTTTGTCTGACTTGAGATTCGCACCTTCTTCCACTGCTCGTGAATTCGCCCTTCCTTTCCTTTTCGACGCCTCGGATCGATCTTCCTCTGTCTTCCGACGCTTCGGCTAACCGATCCTCTATTCTTTTCCGACGCCTCGGATCGATCTTCCTCTGTCTTCCAACGCTTCGACTGAACGATCCTCTATTCCTTTCTGACGCCTCGGATCAATCTTCCTTTGTCTTTCGACGCTTCAGCTGACCGATCCTCTATTCCTTTTCGATGCCTCGAATCGATCTTCCTCTGTCTTCCAACGCTTCAACTAACTGATCCTCTATTCTTTTCCGAGATTTCCTATTGTTATCACTCCAGGAAACTCCTCTAGGTTGCAGCTCGAGGATGCCTGGTAACTTAAATGTTTTTATGGTTTTCTAAGTGGATCAAGTCAGGTGACCTACAGGACCTCACACTCTCAAAACATGCATGAAACTCAATCAGGGATAAGGCTTCTAACTACCACTGTTCAGAGGTTTCATAATATGGTGCAGAGATGGAGAACTTATCATGCTGGCAGATTCATACATAAAACAGATATATATATAAATGGCTAATCATAACAAGAAAAATACTTATAATTCAAATCATCAATACGCAGATAGGAAGACAGCTATCAGACATCAATTAACATGAATAAACATGAATAACACATTCAAGCATAAGCACAGAACATACAAGAAATGGAAGCTGAACATATGATAGCAAAAGAGCTTATATTAGGTAATGAGCAATATGAGAAGCTTGATAATAGTAATAGTCTACAGGTCCCCGAAGTCGAACCTTTTCTATAACATAAGTCTTAGGCTTTATAGCCTTTACAAAAATATTCAGATCCTGAAAAATTGGATCTGTTTTACTAAAAATAGATAAAATTAATGTTTTTGCAAAATTAGGTCAGAAACCCTAATTTAACTACTAGTTTAACTAACTCTAACACTTGTTCACTCTTTGAACCTTTTGATGACTGCAATGAGTACTGGAGGAAAACTGTAACTGGTCTTCTGATGGATGAGCCACTGTTGGTTAAAATAGGTAGGGTTTTGTGACCCTCTCCTCTTTGATGTATCCCCAAAACTGGAACAGACCTCCTTTGATGGTGCACTTCAGCAACTTTCAGCGTTTACACTTCATCCTACTCTTGCCCAAGTGTTGGTGAAGTAAATTCTTCATTTTTCTGCTGTAACCTGCCCTATTAGGTCAACTTTTGCCCTAAAAATTTGGCCAAACTGCTAAAAACTGGGGCTCAGAGATGCATTTGTTTCTCCAAATCTGTGACACCTATGTATAAACTGAAAGAGGTTTTTGTATATTAGTGTTTTGTGAGCAAAAACCTCTCTCAGTTTCTTGAAATTCGTTTCCATTTTCCAATATCTGTATTTCAAAAACATGTGTAAAACAGGGAAATTCTGAGATCCGAAAATTAGGGCTCAGAGATGGATTCGATTCTCCCAATCTGAAATACCTGTGGGAAAACTGAGAGAGGTTATTGTTCTCTGACATGTTAGGAACAAAAACCTCCGAGTGTTTTGCAAAATGATTCTCCAGTCGCTCAGAATCACCATTTTAAAATTATTCATTTTCACAGTAAAACGCCAATTTCGGTGGCTTAGCGCCCCCTGAAATTTCGGTCTTAGCTGCCGAAAGTCTGCTTTCGGTGGCTTAGAGATCGTTTTGAAACCACGCTTAGCCACGAAAACCTATGTTTTGAGTTTTTTGAGTGGATCCTCCTCCCTGTACCTACAAAATTTAAATTCAAACCCTAGGGAAGAATAGGGTTAGATTTCCATCAGTCTTTTGAGATCAATAACAACTTCTTAGCCATCAACTCATGCTTTACTGCAATTCCCTGACCTTTTAGGTGGTTGAGAGTATTTAGGGTTTTGTTTGCTAGCTACCGAAAGGCAGGGCTTTCGGTGGCTAATGAACTATTTGAAAGTTCGCCCAAGCCACCGAAAATTTCCTTTTCCAAAAGCGTATCTCATTTGCTTTCGGTGGTTAACATCCTCCGAAAAACCCTCGTTAAGCTGCCGAAACCAAAGCTTTTCGGTTGCTAATGAGCTGTTGGAAAGCTCGCCTAAGCCACCGAAAGTCCTTTTACCATAATTTTAACCAATAATGTAATGAGCGAGCTTTCGGTGGATAATCATGGTCCCGCGTTAAACTGTTAGCTGCCGAAATGTGAGCTTTTCGGGGGCTAATGAGTTGTTGAAAAACTCGCCTACGCCACCGAAAGCTAAAACTTTCAAATTTTCTTAAAAAACAGAACATCAGATATCCCAACCTTGTTAGTCATCCCAATATCTTTCATAATATGACCTAAAACCTTCATCACTGATCAAAAAAGAAATTGTTCTGAGTGAACTTATTGAAAATTTTATTTAGGAGATAACACCTATACTTAGAAAATTTTCCAAATTTTTCTTTCTTCTCCTCTTTCCGCCGCCGTTTCGACTCCCTTCCGGTGAGCCTTGCCGACACCTCGGCTCCATCTGGCCGAGAGCTTCGGCTCCTCCCAGCCGAGAGCTTCAGCAAAATTTAGACTTAGACGATTTTTTCAAAGTTTTCTCTCGGCGTGGTTTTCTTTACCTGATGGGTTTCAGCTTAAGTCCTCCGACGTATCGAATGGGCTTCAGCCTAAGTCATCCGACGTATCAGATGGACTTCATCCTAAGTCATCCGATATTTCTCATACTTAGAAATTTTTCAGAAATTTTTGAAATTCTCCCTGATTTTCTCATTTTTCGTCTGTTGGGCAGAGGGTAACTTTGTTTCTGTCACTGCTTCATCATGGCCCATTAAGGCCCATGCTGCAATGTGTGCTCTGATACCACACTATAACGTCCCCAACCCTCCAACCGGCGAAGAGGACGCTACCGATACTGGTATCAACCTGGGCAACTAGCTCCATGAACATACACATAAAGAAATTGAAATGCTTTGAAGTAAAACATGCATACATTATTACCATACAGCGGAAGCAAAACCATACATTCAAGAATTTAGCATGTTCATCATTTTCATTAAACATCAAATACAATTGCAGAGATGAAATAGACAAGAATACTTATCTTATGAACAACTCGTCGCACAACCAGCTATGTCACTGCAATGTTCCACCCAACCATAGGCCAGTGTGCTCCTTAATCTCTCAGCAACACTGCCACCCCCAAGCTGGGCATGATTCCCCAAGGAATAAGGAACTAAGCAAGCTCACACATAGCCAAAGATACACAACAGTACATAGCCAAGCCAACGTAGTTGGGTTTATCAGGCCATCAAGGAGCTGAGAAAAGCTGACTGCCAAGCTGGTGGGCTCACTGAAGAGCTAAGAACAGTTGCACCAGAACTAGCCTGACTTTTAGGGCACCCACACACACCCAACACAAGGAATCGGTCCCTTCTCTGCTACACAGTCTCTCAAGCCCTGACTTCCCTTCCAGTGCTATTCAGGGGGTATGGAGAAAAAAACCAGCCCTCTAGCTCTGTCTATGAGGCTCCCGAACACACCAGGTTTATCAAGCAAACCAAGACTTCATTCCCACTCCAAAACAGTCCAAAGACCAACCACTGCATACACACATCAAAATCGAGCAATTCACAGCTCTGGGGAAGAAAAGGGAAACATTACTGCATCCAAAATGGTGCTTCACAACTCAGACCGAGCAGGACGATCCAGAGTTGTTCTTGGCCCTAACGTGGCCAAAACAACTCAACGGTAACCCACACTCGTGGGGAAAAACAATAGCCACAATTTCTCCACTGAAAACAACGGGAAGGACACAGCCCGATTGGGAAGGGAATCAGACACAACAGACTCTCAACGTGGAGATGGATTCATATACACCGACCCACAAATTGAAGGAAATTGCACACACAGCAGAATCGGAAGAGGAAGACTGAACCAGTTGTGGCATGCATGCGTGAAGACTGAGTGACCGCGTGGGGGAAGATCCCAAACCTGCGCATGAGGAGAGAATGTCCAGGAACCCCAAATTGTAAATGAGAACCCACAACAGCCAAGACCAAACTGTGAATGTCAAAAACGACTCCCCCCAGCTCCTTGCATGAGAAAACAATGGAGAATCATGGAAGAATGGGTAGTGTGTCTCTTCCTGCCCACGTGAGGGTGAATGAATCTCCTGGAGGAGTGTGCGTGTGGGCAAGGACTGACAGTCCTGCCACACACCACTGCCCATGCAATAACTGTCCCCAACCAACTCCATAGTATTTAATTTGGTAGTTGAAAGAGACAAGGAAAGGTGAGGAAGTCAAAAGGGTGGGTGACAACTAAATGGGTTTATCAACTAACACTTGGCTTCTCCCCATTGGCCCCAAGGGTTAAATAATTTCCCTCCCTATCCTTAGGAAAATCATGCCCTTTTCATTATGGCTGCATTGACATAGCTGGTTGGGGTTCATTTTCAATTAAAATGCATGTTTACATGATGCCAAAATTAATGTGTGCCGGATAGCACGACATACCATCGACAACGATTTCAATCGCCGAAACATAACACAATCAAATCGATGGTGGGGCTTTTGCCTTTAGCTCCACACCACGATTAATTACAATATATACATTTAATGCAAACGGGGTCAAAATCGGGGTGTTATATCACAAACAGCCTAATAGGCCTCAACTCACAAAGCCCAGAACTCCATATGGAGAATTATGGATCATCAAGGAGTAAATTGTGAAAGCTTTGAAGATATATGTTTAGATGGGATTTTCCACTTCAAAGATCTTGATACCCAACCAAATGGAGAATCACTATTTAGTGTTCTCTTAGTGGTGGTCGCTTTCTCGAACTAGATCAAGAAAATGGATAACCTAGTCCTGAATGCTCTGACTATAGATAAAGAAATCCAAGCGGCAATCTTTAAACTTCAAGAAAATAATCGTTGGGTCCAGACGGGTTTGCAATGGAATTATTCAAAGGGTTTTGGGATATCTTACACTTGGCCCTCCTCCTACGGATGGAGACCTCAAGAAAAGAAGGAAGAATTCATGGGATTTTCAATTAGACTTTTTTTATGCTGATCCCCAAGGTAAACAATCCTAATCATTTTGACTCTTTCTGACCTATTTGTCTCTGCAATTGTGTTTTTAAAATCTTATCTAGTATTATAGCTCAACACATCAAACCCCAGTTATCCTCTCATATTCCCCGGGAACAAATGAGTTTCCTCCATGGTAGAGACATTCAAGATGCCATAGCATTGGTCCAAGAGGTCCTTCACTCTGTAAAAACCTTGTTGAAGCCTGCTTCTGTGTCTAAGATTGACCTCTCAAAAGCCATTGACCGAGTAAACTGGCTTTATCTGCATTGATGTTGATCGAAGTAGATTTCTCATGGCCCTTTATCCGATGGATTGAAGCCTGTATCTCTTCTCCGTCAGTAGTTATTCTCATAAAATTATAAATGGGTCTGCTTCTACTTTTTTCCCTATTATTAGAGGCCTTCGTCATGCCCACTCTCCCCCCTTTTGGATTTCCCCAACCCCATTTTTTTATTTCCTTCTCATCACTGATGTAATCTCTGGTCCATTGGACTGATCTAGTCCTTCGAAGATGTTAATATAAATTTCATCACAATTCTTTTCCGTTCCAAAAATATTGCAATTCAGTCATTTGGGCAAGATTTCATGTGCACGGTTTTAATCCTAACTTAAAGTCCTAAAGTACATTAAATACTCCTCTTTGAAGTGATAATTCCAACAGACCTAATAACCACTTGACGTGGCCCAGCATATTGGATTAGCCGACTCACAAATCATAAACATTTTAACATATATTTTTCCAACGTATTTATTTATATCACTGTAAACGGATTCTCGGGCATTTCAGATGCTGACCTTCTCATCCAGCCAATCATTTCATCTGGTTCATTTAGATATTCTTTAATGCAATTATGGACAGCATAAACCTCCTGACAATTTCATATTCTTGAAAGAAATGGGACTTTCAGTTCAGGAGAAAAAATGGTATAAAAGTAATGTTGTATGTTATTTGCAGTGCAGAGTATGGAGAACGAGGACTTACCAGGTTTTGGCATGCAAACTTGGGCTTTCTAGCACGTCAAAAACTGATTTTCTTGTGCAGGTTCATGGGACGGATTGATGATACGCTGGATCCAACTCAAGTCAATGTCAATCTAACAATCCCTTTTGGTTTCTAATTGTGGGAGCGAAGACCTCAACCATGGATTGACATGGTGCATATTAAATTTTCGTTAACAGTATCACTGTCATTGATATTATTTAAACATGTTTTTATCGGTTTGAAGATTGTCTCATTGTTTGCTGTCCTTGGTGGGTTTCAATATGAGTATTAATTTCGAAAAGAGTCACTTTGACAAGTCTTTATGTCCTCAAAGCTGATCAACACCATTAAATCATCATCCTTTGCCTTTAAAATAATTAAATTGATTATTTAGTTTTGAGTATATGATAAATAAAATTTTACAATAAATAATTTTTATAAATTGATTAAATAAATAAATGGTTTTAGCGTAATGTGGTTTTTGTAGAGAGTTTTGGAAGGAGATTAATAACACCATTAAATCATCATCCTTTGCCTTTAAAAATAATTAAATTTATTATTTAGTTTTTGAGTATATGATAAATAAAGTAAATTTATTTATCTTTTATTATTTACAAGTAATTAAAATTGTATAATAAATCATTTTTATAAATTCATTAAATAAATAAATAGTCGTCTTTTAGCTCAATGTGGTTTTTGTAGAGAGTTTTGGAAGGAGATTATTGCATGTTTATAGTTATTTCGTAGTTGGTACTTTTTTACTTTAGAAAAAAAATTGACATAATGGATAAAAGAACATCCACAATACTATATTTTGCCTCCCCACAAATGCTTTCGTTTTTGACGATATGTATTAGAACGCTACAGTAGTCAGTCTAAAAATCATGGGTCATTTCAAAGAATTTTTCAAGCTTGGTCCTAAAAAACCCAAAATTTGTGTTGAACCTCTGCCCTTAAATGATCTTTCTATTATTATTTTGATGGAGCATCTTATCATGGTCAATGTGGGGGAGGAATGTTTATAAAATTATCTGAACATCATAATTTCCTTCTTTGGTTGGATTGTGGCGCAAGCTCTAATACTAGAGTTGAGTTACTTGCACTTTGGGGTCTCCTAAAATTTGCATCTGATAGAGTTTTTATACTCCTTCAGGTCTTAGGTGACTCAAAGGCAATTGTGGAATGGGCAGCAGATAAAGCTTCACTTCAAGTTGTTGTTCTTGAACATTGGTGCTCAAGGATCAGAATGCTCTAGGATACTTTCTTTGTACTAACCTTTTCACATATTTATAGAGAACTAAACTCTATGGTTGATAGTCTATCAAAAAAAGCGGCAGTGGGATCATCTGAAGGACTTTCATTTTTTGAAGAATTTATAGACTATGGCATCAAAAGGTGTTCATTATGTTTATTAATAGCTACCTTAGAGATACTCAGCCATTTCATCTATCATTTTTGAAGGAAGACTATTATACCCACTCTGTTTTTTATGGTAGTTATGTATATCAGTAGTCTAGTCTGTTTTATATGTAATTTTAGTAATATAGTATTTGGAAGGATGGGTCTGATACAGCGTTCAAAATTGAACCCTTCCCAGCCCTTCCAAAGGGTTCTAGCCCTTCCTAGAAGTGTAAAGTTAAAATTGTCCTTCAAAAAAAATTAAAATCTAGATTTTACCCTTCCAATTAAGAAGGGCATCATTTATATCAACATTTCAAAAGAAGGGAAACATTTGAAATTACCCATACATTCAAATTTCTCAAGATGTTAAAATTTCTATGCTATAAAGTTCAAGCCATCATTCAAAATACTAGAAATATGATAAATTATAATCACTCACTCACTCATGCCATGCACTCACTGCTTAGTTGTGCAAGATGACCAGTAATCATTGATGACTATGAGACACTAGCCATCAAGATGTGACTCTAACTCTCGAGTCACTAGCCATCAAGATGTGACTCTAACTCTCGAGTCACTTGGGGCTGAAATTTAAAGTATGACAATGTATCAACAACTACGACTATAACAAAAAAGAACTACTAGCCTACTACTAGGCCTGAAACGAGCTCAAAACTTTGTGCCTACTACCTATTTGAACCTCGCTACTAATGTCCACTCTTTTTTCGTCAAAATGAAATTCAAAAGGTTTGTTTGATGAGTCCTCCTCTACAAGACTTCATTTCTTGCATGAATATAATGGAATCATGACAACTATAAACAACACTCGATGTCATGCAAATACAAATATTGACATGTAGCTAGGATCACAAACTATGCAGAGGTTGATTTATGCATTGCTATAGAGAAGTGTCATTGGGCACACGATATGGAGAAATAGTGGTTATTAATAAAATTAAAAAAACAATTGTTGACTCAAGAATAGTCTTCAATTCGATGGGTGGAATGATCTTGATGCAATCTCCCTCCATCCTTCTAAATATTGTGGTTTCTCACAACATTTGTCCTCGGCGCCACCAAAATACGTATAAAAATTACTTGTCTTTACATCCTCTTCCCTTTAAATCCTCGTCTCATAGTCATAACTAAGGATTATTATGCATGCACATCCTCGCCTTATAATACGAATTGGGTCAAGGCATAGAGACAACCATAAAATATTAAATGTGTCAAGACACAAAGAGTAAGAGACAAGTATAAGTAAATCTTATATTAAATTTTCCATATAAGTCTTTAATTAACACTATCAACTAACATTTGACACGTTGGATTGTTGTGATCTTATTATCACTCCTTACCAATGTGATTGCAAGGCATTCTTTGAAGGTAAAGTCCATAATTTTAGGTCTTCTTCCTCATTATCATTCCTTTTGGTAAGACAATAAAGAGGGTAGTGGCCTACATCGACATGGAAAATGGTTTCGACATAGAGGTATACACATTATATGTTTTCATTAAATAACTTAAATTACTACCTGCGATTGTTGATTCACTGAATCGTGGACTGGTACAAAACACAACAAATTTTAGAGCTACGAGCCCTTAATTACTCACACTTAGAACTTTCTCAAATCTAGCCATTAATAAACTTCTTTTGGTATTTTGGTTCAATTTAAAAGGAGGATTGTTGAGACTCGGACATGCAGTGAGTTGCAAGGATTCAATTGAATTAGGATATATCATTTTTTCATGTAAATATTAAGGGATGCTCAATTATTAAAAATTGTCAAAATTTGAAAGAACAATATTTTTTTTTGCATTTTTTGGTGAAGGGTTTATGTGTAACACCCCGGTTTTGACCCAGTTTGCATGATGTATATAATGTAATTAATCGTGGTGAGGAGCTAAAGGCAAAAGCCCCACCATCGATTTGGTTGTGTATGTTTCGGCAATGGGGATAGTTGTCGATGGTATATTGTGCTATCCGGCACATTATAGTTTGGCATCATGTAAACACGCACATCAATTAAAATAAACCCACAACCAGCTACGGCAGTGCAACGTTAAAATGAAAAGGGCATGATTCCAAAGGATAAGGGTGTGGGGGATGTCAAACCTTGGTCTATGGGGGGGAAATCCATGTGTTACCACCTTGTCTGATTTGTCATCTTCCCTTGTCTCATCCAACCTCTTTAATGTTTTGTGGAGTAGTTGAGGTAGTCATTCCTGAGTAGTGGTGGCTGTGGCAGGACTGTCAGTCCTTGCCCACGTGCCCACTCCACCAGCAGGCTCTCCTCTTCACGTCGCGTGGGGCAGAAGAAACATTCACTCCACTCCCTCCACTGCTAAGGCATTCTCGTCGTTGTCTGTTCATCCTCACGCAGAGCCGTTGTCTGTTCATCCTCATGCAGGAGCAGAAGTCTTGCTCGTTTCTCACGCAGAGATGGTTCGGCTTCCTCACGTGCACCGTTTGGGGAATTCTTCATTGACTGATCACCCTCACACAAAGAGTCGTTCTCTCTCCCCTTCTTATGCACAGGATTTATGCGTTGGTTTTCCTCACACAGGGAACGGATGAAATCGTGGCTGTCACTCAGGATTTTCGGGTGCAGGAGCCATTCACGCTCGGGGCTGTGTGCCTGTGTGTTCCATACCGGTTTAGGTGGTATGTGTATGTCTCCTTATCGATTGTGGATGTGTATGCTGTCTGCTATGGTCTGCGTTTGTGTTTTCCTCTATCCACGCTGGGAGTTTCGCTTCTCCTCTATTTTGGGACTGTGTAAGGTCGCCATAGCTTTCATTGTGCGTTGGGCTGTCGATTTGCCCTGGCTTTGGGTTGCTTCTTGGATGCTAAGGCTGTGGACGTCTTTTGGGTGTTGTGTCGAGTGGTTTTGGCCATGCTAGGGCCAAGAACAACTCTGAGTTGTCTTGAGGACTTGAGTTGTTTCACCTGTTGGTTGGGATTGGCACCTAGTTGTCTTTGCCTTCTTCACAGAGCTGTGAAGGGATTGTTTTGCTACGGTATGCAGTGGTTGGTCTTCGGACTGTTGAGAGTGGGATTAGAGGCTGTGTATGCATGAGAAGACTAGTGTTGAGGCCACCAGCTTGGCATTTAGCCTGTCCTAGCTCCTTGATGACTTGGTAGGACCCTGTTGTGTGGGTTTGGCTGATTGGCAAACCTTGGCTATGTGTAAGCCTACGTTGACCCTTATTCCTTGAGGAATCATGCCCAGCTTGGGGGTGGCAATGTTGCTGAGAGATTGATGAGCACGCTGGCCTATGGTTGGGTGGAACGTTGCAGCGACGTAGCTGGTTGCGGGAGAGTTCTTCATTAAAAGATAAGTACTCATGACTATTTTATCTCTGCAATTATATCTACTGTTTCATGAATTATGATGAACATGTGGAATGCTGGAATGTATATGTTTGCTTCTGCTGAATGTTGAGTAACTATGTATCCTTGTATGTTTTATGCATCTTAGCATGTGTTATGTTAAGCTTTTTAATTTCAGCATTGATGTCTGTTCATGTACATGGGGTTGTTTGCCCGTTTGTGTGGTGTGGGTAGCGTCCTCTTCGCCGGTCGGAGGGTCGGGGACGTTACAGAGTGGTATCAGAGCCCATGTTGCAGCATGGGCCTGAATGGACCACCAAGATGCAGTGACAGAGGCAGGATTTCTCTCTGCCCAGCAGAGATTAGAAATGGATGACATAAAACTTCCACGAATTTGCCTAAGTGTTTGAATAGTCAGTTCATCGAAACACTTAGTGGAACGGACTTCCGATGTAGTGGAAGAGCTAGAAGGAAGCATGCCCGACGGAGAATAGTTGGAGGGAAAATTACGAAATTTTTTCTAAGTGTTGACGTCTGTTGGCAGAAAATAGATGTTGGGGTCGTCGACACCACGGAAGAATTTAGCGGTTGTCTGTCCGCTGTTGCGGCTGTCGAAGGGACTAAAATGCCGATGCAGCAGTGTTAGTGGATCCTATTGCCGACAATAGGAAAGTTTTGAAATTTGGCTCAAGTGTTAAAATCATCGGAAGCAGAAAGTTGTTCGAGCGTCCGCCGTTGCGGATGGCTAAACAACTACGCGTCCGACGGGTAAGGCCTCCGACTGCCGACGCCATGAAGAAAGTTTGAAAAAATTTTCAAGTATAGAAATCGTCGGCTATCAGAAGAAGATAGTGGTTCGTACGCCCGCCGTTGCGGAATTCTAGAGCACTAGGCTTCCGACGAGAAAGGACTGCTGATGCTGGTCAAAATCAGTTCACCGATCGGAAGAAGATCGAAGATTGTGTTCCGCCATTGCGGCTGCTGATGGAACTATTTCACCGAGGAAAAGAAGATCAAGCGGCGGCAGAAAGTACATGATTGAGCCGACGTGGGTGAAAATTCAAAAAATTTCTAAGTGTTGAGATCATCGAAAGGCATTAGCTGTTTGAGCAGCTGATACGTCGGCTGAGTTAGCAGAAAGGACTTTCGATGCCGTCGGCGGAAGAAAGTAGAAAGGGGAAAATTTTGAAAAGTTGAAAATTCGTCTAAGTATGGAAACCGTCGGCAAAATTTAGCTATTTGAGTAGCTGATGCAGCGGCAAGTATCGGAGGAAAATAGAAGATGAGGTTACCGATGCGGCGGCAGAAGGAAGAAGAAAGATTTTTGAAAATTTTCTAAGTACAGAAACGTCAGAAAACTTTAGAGGATTGGACCGCCGACACGTCGGAGAAAATTAGAGGATCAGTACGCCGATACGTCGAAAGCCAGAGGAGGATCGGCCCGAAACGTCGGAAAAATTTAGTTGATTGGACCGCCGATGAGCGTCGAATGAAAAATGAAGATCAGACCGCCGAAGTGTCGGAAGCTTAGAGAACTAACCGTCCGACAGGTAGAGGATTCGATTGCCGACAAAGTCCGGAAGCGTAGATGAATGGACCGTCGATAGGCCAGGAGAAGCTAGTTGTTTGGTCTGTTGATAGGTCGGGAGAAATTAGTTGTTTCAACCATCGATGAGTTGTTTAGCCACGGAATCCATAGACAGTTTACTGCCCGACATTGCGGATGCCTAAGGAACTATCCACCCGATGGATAGTGGTTCTGGTCGTCGATGTAGCGGAAAGGATTATGGTTCGGATTGCCGATACAGCGGAGAAGTTAGTTCTTTTGACAGCTAAAACGTCGGGCTGATAGTCGAAATGAGAGCCAATTCTGCAGAGGAAATTTTGGGATTTTCAAGTGGGATTTTCTAGCAGATTTCGACTGTTTTTCAACAAGATTTTTCAGCAGTTTTTTAGTTGGGGTTTACAAGTGGCTGAAGTTGGCACCCAGTCCAAAATGCAGTTGCGTGTAAAATGCCGAGATTTGGTGAAAATCTTCATTTTTAGAAGTGGTGTGGTTTTCACACCCGAGGTCGGAATGAAGCATGTGGATAGGCGTTGGAAAGCTTATCCAGTAGGGAACAAGGGAAAGTCACCAGAATCTGAGCATGGAGCAGCAAAGTGCTAATGACGGCCACTGCTATCAAATGGACAAATCTGGAAAGTTGCATGCCCAGAGGTAGCAAGGACTACGAAGGCTAACCAGCTGTTGTGTGGAAGAGGAGTTCCATGCGAGGATGTGGGACTTGAAAAGGGAAGTTTCCTTAAACCCTATCTTGCTGATTATAACTACATTTCCTAAGTTTTATACTTGAAATGCATGAGGATATGTTTTGCGTACATAGGATATTGAGGATTATACATTTATAATGAACCACTAATGATAGTTATTGCATTGGTGTTAGCATTAGTGGAAAAACAACGACAACCAGGACATGGTTGAGTATGTTGTTGATGCTGATGAATGTGACTAGCAACCCTCTGGAGAAAGGGAGGAGGCAACAAGTCCATAAACAAAAGTTGGTGAGCAAAGTCTGCAATCCTCTGCAAGATACCATCCAAACTGGTAATGTCAAGGGTGTAAGTAGGACCCATGAAGGTAAGAGTTTGATTATGACAAATTCCATGGAATGGTAAAGGTAAGAGACCTCATACCATGTGGATATTTGAATTTTATAATGCATCCCTAGAGAAAGGTGTCATGCCTGTATATATTGATTGAGCTTAGTAGCCCAAGGAAAGTAAGTACTGATGATCTTGATTATAGTAATGCATCCTATATGAAGTAGTCATGGTTAGGCCATGCATGGTATGTTTGAATGCATAGTATTCCTGAATCAATGCAAGGTAGCATTGAATGTATATACATTAAAAAGATTTTATGAATCTTGTAGTCATGCATTGAATGGATGCATACGAAGGGTGTGAGTGACTGATTGCATAAGTATAGGTGCAAATGTTGTGATGTATTGCATGAATGCATTGAGATGAGTGCATGTGATGTTATGAATAACTAATGGCTGAAATGATGAATTGATGACAATTCAGGAACCACTTCAAAGGTTGTTATGAATGCAGGATAGTAAGTGCATAAAGAGGATAGTCATGATCAGTTGGCTGCCGTAAATGCTCTATGGAAGAGTAAGGTGGTACAAACGATACGCTTGTGAAGTAAGGAGTATCTAAACATTTCATTTAAATTACATGAATGATGTGACTATACCTTGCAAATGTTAGTATGATAATGATTGCATGAAGTAAATGAGTTTTGGTAATATTGATGTGACTAACAGCTGGAAGTATTTGAATTTTATAAATTCTGAAAATGCTTCAGTGATAGTTGAAGTAATGAGAAGGTTATATGCATCCAGACTTACCAAGTGTTTGGTTGATTGAAGCTCAGGTTTCAGGTAGATTATTTAGAGCATGGCAATGAGAGTAAGACCATGACAAATGCCAGAATCTACCATGTGAAAGAGCCAAATCTTATGAGAAGAGTCTCATGGCTGTGAAAATAGTTGGTATGCATAATGGGTTGTTAAACTTGAGTTGTGAATTTCGGATTTAAGAAATTGCTGACAACTACTAATCACTATTGGCTTGCATAACATTGTGTCAGGAGGACGCATTGTAAGTGGGTATTCGTATTATGCTAGTAAGCATAAAATTATAATGGGCATAGTAGTGCTGCTTACAAGAGACCCACAAATGAGGATCACCTCATTGCTAAGCAAATCAATTTCTGTAGTAGACAGAGTTGCGAATTCTTATTGAATTTAATTACTAATGTAATTGCTTGGTTATGTAACAATCAATTTGGATTGTATTATCAGATAATGATTGACTGTTTGGCTAATTGATGAATGTGCCAGGGGTACACACTACAGGAGGATTAGGTGTGATGGCCTGCAGGAGCCAAACTACATGGGAAGGTTTTCCCTTATTTTTGAAATGGGTTTCGGGTGAAACTCCATTGGACATTTTGGAAATGTCTCATCTGCACTGCATTTTTGGTAAGAAACATAAGTGAGATGGTATAGACTATGTCGGTAAGACATGTGTGGATATGAACTGTAAAAAGGAGTTGGGATGGCTAACCGAGGGACTATCAACTCAAAGAAGGGAGCCCCATTCCTCCTTAACAAAGGAATACTGCATGAGCAAATGGATAAGTGTTTTGTGACCCTTGCTAATAAAATGCATGTCAATTATTAAAATTCCATATGCAGAACATGTTTTGATTTTATTTCCATGATGACCGATTGCTTGAGTATGAATAGGGCCTACATGGCACACACCGAAAAAGAGTGCACACTTTTCCAATGTCGGATCATGAAAGGGTTTTCAATATTGATTACACCCTAGGGAGTGGATGCACTCCTGGTATCTCAATACTTGATAGTGAATGATATGAAATATGATTATAGTTTTAGAGCAATAACGCTTATGAGTTTGCTTATATTGCTGTGATGACAGGCTAAATAGATGCAGTTGGGTGTTGTACCCTAAAGGTAAAAGGTAAATGGTTGTTGTGAGGGGTCGTGGAGTAAGGGTTATTGTTGATATAAGTGTATGTTGGGTTGTTATATGCCTGGGGATCCATAGTAGATCCTAGACCTGGAAATGGTCGTGGTAAAGTTCCAAGCCCAGTCGACATGAGGGTGTACTGGCTAGACATTAATTATTTGATGTTGTGGAGTAGCCTGCGCGTTGACCTAACATCCAAGTCCATAGGTGATCCCAAGGCCTGGAAAGCGAAGCAGGATCCTGTGGACCAACGAGGAAACGCACAATACAGATAAGTATTGGATCATTTTGCTTATGAATGTACATGTGTATATGAATTGGTTATGATGTTTTAAGCTCGTGTTCTAGAGATAAAACCGATGAGAATAAACTAAACATGTGAATCTATTCAATGTTTGGATATAGGTATCGCTGGGAGCGAGGACTATGAGAGCATCCTAGGGGTGCATGTGGACATGTGACTGTCCTGGAGAGCTCGGATTGAGCGGTAATGAAAAAGGTGCTAGTAAGACCGTGGAGGTCCTAGCAGCCGAGACAAACCATGTGGAGAGACTCCATGGTTTAGAGGTCTGGAATAGACCAGAGACACTAAGTGTCATGACCAAGAGGGATTGGTCCAGCATTCACGGTGAAGTGAAAGAGGCTGAGAGCATGAAAATCCACAACGGTGGTGTGGGTTCCAGGATGGAACAGAACAAAGAGTGGAAAAACTCTTACTGCTCTCTCTTGTCCTTTTAATTATATATGTATATATATATATATATTTATGCATTGTGAAAAACAAAAGATTGTTGAATGCATGTATGACTGAAAACGGAATGTGTTTATTTGCTTAAAGTAAATTATGAATGCTGGAATAGTTAATTCCCTGCCCAAGAATGGACATGAATGAGCTCGTGTGCCTGTTGGGAAGGCATGAAAAATATGAAAGGCTCCTTGATGAGGCTTGGACTGTCATGCCGATTGGGTAATTAACTAACTGATTTTAATGTCTATATTATGCTTGGTCTGACAGAATTTCAATGGTGCATTTCACAGGTGAGAAAAGTGAAACTTGGTGGTGCACATTGATCATGGCAACAGATCAAAAGTTGTTGGACTTAGCTAGTAGTCTCCTTCAAATGATTTCCAAGACCCAAGAAAATCTTGGGGAGATGCTCAAGATACAAAAAAGGCAGAATGAAATGAACCACCAGATTTTGCAAGACTCTATTGGTTTGCAAAGGGAGGTGAAAAGCCTTCTGGGAGCAATCGACAAAGGAAAGGAAGGTGGATTAGTGATGGGACATTCGTCCAAGCGACCCGATAAGAAACGGTCCAGGCATGAAGACTCAAAGGAAATTGAGCAGGTAAAGATGAAGCAGCCAGTGAAATGCTGGGAATGCGGAGGACATCATTTACGCCAAGACTGCCCAATGAGGGAGCATGAAGAGGGAAACAGTCGCAAAGTTCCTAGGCTTCGGGATAAGCTGAGAGCTGAGAACCAGCGGGAGAAGTTCGTGGAAGCCGAGGGGCTTGGTCCTGAACATTCAAAGTGAATAATTGAACGTGGGACGGATCTGCAAAATTTTGAAATTTTGATGTGCAATTGTATATATATTGTATATGTATTCCTATGTATAGGAACACCGAGGATGGTGTTATTCCAAGGGGGAGGGGAATGTAACACCCCGGTTTTGACCCTGTTTGCATGATGTATATAATGTAATTAATCGTGGTGAGGAGCTAAAGGCAAAAGCCCCACCATCGATTTGGTTGTGTATGTTTCGGCAATGGGGATAGTTGCCGATGGTATATCGTGCTATCCAGCACATTATAGTTTGGAATCATGTAAACACGCACATCAATTAAAATAAACCCACAACCAGCTACGGCAGTGCAACGTTAAAATGAAAAGGGCATAATTCCAAAGGATAAGGGTGTGGGGAATGTCAAACCTTGGTCTATGGGGGGGGAATCCATGTGTTACCACCTTGTTTGATTTGCCATCTTCCCTGGTCTCATCCAACCTCTTTAATGTTTTGTGGAGTAGTTGAGGTAGTCATTGCTGAGTAGTGGTGGCTATGGCAGGACTGTTAGTCCTTGCCCACGTGAATTAAGGACTGGGGGTTATGTAGCGTGCATTCTATCAGCCCATCATCTGTGGCTAAAATACATTCTAGATGTTATTGGTATATACTCGTTGTTTCATGTTTGCATAATGCACATACCACACAACTTTGCATTGGTGGTTGTTTACATTCAACACAAATGCATAGATATGGGGGTGCAAATACGTTCTTTTCTTTGAGTGTTCCTTATATCTGTGAAAAGTAGAGAAAATGCAACATTAAAAAGGAGGCATATTGTATGAGCATATTTTGGAGTTGTGTTTTATTGGTGATTGTTTCTAAGTTGAAAACTATTTCAATTCATAGCAAAAGCGAGATGGCGAGTTGCATTGTCAATGTACAGTGTAGGTACTAGTCAATTGTTAATTGAAAGGGGGAGAAGAGAGCAAAGACAGATTGTGATATCATTTTGTGTGATTCAAGTAGTCAGAGTGATGTGACCAAAATTACAGCGTTGGAATATGGAATTTGTTGCAATGGAAATAATATTTCAAATTTGACCAAATAGACAACACCAAGGAGACATTTTTAAGGAGCAGAATATATAGATTCAATTTCAATGTGTTCAAAGAAAGAAAATCTACGAGACATTTGAAGATTTTGATGATATTGTTTCCTAGGAAATTGATTGTTGTAGTGAGATCTGTCCACAAATTGTAGGTGCACGGGACAAGAGGCCAATTATGTATTATTAGATGTTTTAGTTTTTTTTTACTTGGATCCATGATAAATAACAAAGAAAATGGTAGTGAAGAAGGGAAAACAAACAAGAAAATATAACAAGAGACTGTAAAACATCGAGTCTTCTTTGCACAAATGCAAATTGAGATATATGTATAGGTATATGTATATGTATATGTATATGTATATATATGTATATATATGTATATACATATACATATACATATACATATACATATACATATGTATATGTATATGTATATGTATATGTATATGTATATATATATATATATGTATATATACATATATATACATATATATACATATACATATACATATACATATACATATCTATATGTATATATATATATGTATATATATATATGTATGTATGTATGTATGTATATATATGTATATATATATATATACATGTATATACATATATATACATGTATATACATATATATACATGTATATATATATACATATATATACATACATATACATACATATATATACATATATATACATATATATATGTATATATAT
>LPNX011217407.1:46688-136609 GCA_001517045.1 Pseudotsuga menziesii | reverse complement strand
CTGAATTATCTGCTTCTCCTCCATGTCTTTTCGAACTTCTTGTTCCCGTATTTCCAACTTCATCCGGATGGACACTTTCAAGTGTCTTTGTGGCCCATTTAGGAATCTTTCGTGATGGTCCTCGTTGATCAGTTGGTGGTGCTTCATCATTGATTGAGAGTCTTCCAATTCTCTCAATCACATCATCCAGTTGAACCTCTTGTTCAGGTGAAGTAGCATGAACTTCTTCATGCGGGGGAGTTGGTGCTTCATATGGAAATTCCAAAGGTTGATCCAGAATAGGAATCCCCCCTTCAAGGTTTGGAATTTCATATTCATTTTCAGAATATGTCTTTGGATGAGGATAGTTTTCCAAATGATCAAGCTGTCTCTGAATGAACTGGTCATTTTTATTAGTTTCAAGAAAAATGACATCTCTGGAAATAACAAACTTCTTGTTTACCTCATCATACAAACGGTATGCCTTGGAGTATTCTTTGTACCCCAAGAAAATGCATTTTCTGCTTCGAGCACCAAGCTTGTTTCTTTGCTCCATTGGAATCAAGGCATAACAGGTGGAACCAAAAACTCTGAGATGCCTGACTGAAGGGAGATGGCCAAACCATATTTCATGTGAAGTCTTGTTATCAAGAGCATTTGAGGGACTTCTGTTTCTCAAATAGGCGGCACATTTCACTGCATCACCCCAAAACATTAGTTTTACATTCTCAAAAAACATCATTGAGCGAACCATATTCATTATGGTTATGTTCATTCTTTCTGCTACACCGTTTTGTTGAGGATTTTAGGGAACTGTAGTCTGATGTGCAATTCCATGTTGGCGAAGATAATCTTCAAAAGCATTTGAAGTGTATTCTTTCCCATTATCAGTACGAAGTGTACCAATTTTTTATTGTGCTTGTTTTTCTATCAATGCATGAAAGTCTTTGAATGTTTGAAATGCTTCTGATTTTGTATTTAAACAGTAAATCTAGCACATTTTTGAGTAGTCATCAACAAATGTCATAAAATACTTATTCCCATTTGCAGAAGGAGTTGGCATTGGGCCACATAAATCAGAATGCACTAATTCTAATTTCCTACTTGCTTTGAAATTAGATTCATGGAATGGCAGCTTACTATGTTTCCCTAATATACATGCATCACATTTGTTCTTCTCTTTGGGAATGGTGGGCAAAGCAAATACACCATTCTTTCTCAACAAACGAAGACTGTTATAATTTAGATGACCAAATCTTGCATGCAACAATAAACTTGATGACAAATTACCTTCTCCATGCTAAGAGAGGTAGGCATAGTTCTGAACTCTTGCAGATGAACCCTTTAGCTTCAGCAGCTTCCCATCTTTGTATCCAGTCATGATGACTTGGTTGTCAGAGGACTTTCTTATTTCTACGATTCCATAAAACATGTGGATGGAATGGCCTTGCTGTCGAATCTCCACCATGGACAGCAGGCTTCTCTACAACTCAGGAAGATAAAGAACATTATTCAACAAGAAATCAAGGAATCCATGCATCTTCAGCCGAATGGTGCCCATTCCCTTTGGTTTAAGACTTGAATTATATGCAAAGTACACTATGCCATTTATTGTTTCATTAAGTTCTTCAAAACAGTATTTTCTAAAAGTCATGTGTGATGTTGCACCAGTATCAAGCAGCCAACAATCTTTGTAAGATGAAAGTGAAGTCATTTCATTAATTCCAAGATTACAATGTGCAACAATACAATGAGCAGAATCAGAAGATTTACTAGCATCTTGGTTTTTATTGTCATCTTTCTTCTGGTTATGTTTGTCTTTGATGGAGTCCCACGAAGCCCAACACTGATCTGATGTGTGTCCAGTCTTTCCACAATGCTTGCACTGCAAATCTGATCTTTTGCTGGAGTTGTTTCTGCCTCCTCTACCTCTGAAGTTTCTTCTTCCTCTGCCTCTCTTGCTGCTTTCTCCTTTGGGATGATCTTTTCCAGAGAGAGTGGCACAAACTACAGCTGTTATGGATTGCATCTTCTGCAACTGCTAGTGCAATTTACAATAATGAACTTAATATGACAAAGAGAATGAGATAATAGAGAAATAATAACCTTGCAGGTCTACAGCCTCTGCCAAGGTGATTTACAATCTTAATATGCTGTCAATAAGTTCATAAGAAAATTTTAGCACTAGAAGAACTGCTCAGCAATACGCCTAAAGGAAATACCATTGTTTGTGAATTGTCACAAAATATAGGGTTTTGAACAGCACCAGTCAACGATCTCAACTATATGAAAGAAGCAGGTCTAAGTCTCTGCTACTTTATTTACTAAAATAGTACAAGGAAATGATAATCTCTCCTTCAATAAACTATGCGCACTATTCTACACAATGCAGGTCTGAGTCTCTGCAATAGTTTCACATAGACTTTATTCTTCAAGGTAGGTCACAGCGCTAGCAGCTTGATGGAGTACTTCTAGTTGCAACAACAAAATAATTGCACAGTGGCAATATTCCCAGTTGCACGAGCAGTCTTAATGCAATCAACACCAACAAAACAACATATATCTTTCACAAGATTCTTCAATGTATGATATATCAGTCAACATACATTATTCTTCAATATATCAGTCAGCATATATATATCAGTCAGCATGATATATATCAGTCACAGCATACATTATTCTTTAGCATAAAAGATAGGTTTTATACCACGCAGTCTTCAACGCAGCCTAAAAGATAGGTTTTATACCACGTAGTCTTCACGATCAATTGTAGGTTGCAGCAACTTTAAATATGCTCTCAGCTTTAGATGGAGGAGTCAACTTCAGATTCGGCCGCACCACCTCAACACTTAACGTAGCATGTTCATTCTCTTTGCAGGTCATACGCATGATACTCCACTAGCTTACACGATCTCACAACAATCAGGTGATGACTGTTAGCATAACAAATTAACCATTGCATTGATGAAGGCACTTCATAGCGACGCAAGGATACAAACACGAGCATAATGTTTCATGCCATAAACACTCTAGCTGACTCACAGAAGAGAAACATTCGAAATCACATCTCTATGGCAATGATGTTGGCCATCAATCAGCCGACAATCGACTCGCTCTAGTGGAGACCAATGACAAAATTCCATGAAGACACAACAAGTTTATAATGTGGAAGGATGCTACAAGTTTAGCCAACAGTTGAAGGACGCTACAAGAGGTTGATGACTATCACATAGTCATTGAGAGGGAAGCCAGTATTGCAACAATGAGAGATCAAGCTATAAGGTCACGACTCTCTGTGAGACCACTTACAGGCTCAGGTAAAGACAGGCTTCCTCAAACGCAAATTGGCATTGGAATTTGGAGACGACATTATCTCTCTCTCACTCCTCAACACGAAACCCTAAAAAAAGGTGTGCTGAAAAACACTCTCAACAATCGAACAAAAATCACAGTATGAGATGGAATTTAAGAAAATAAAAGCAACCATACATACGGGATCGGATGGTGTGGGAACACACGGAGCAGTAAGATGAGACACATAGCTTCAGGCTTAAGTTCCCGTTGATACAACTTCAACGCAACCCCAAAAAGTAGACAGATTGTGAGGAATGAAGAGGCATCCCGCAAAAATTAGGGTTAGGTAGGTCTCAAATGTTCTAGCAGAGAATAAACTCACGCAGAAGGAAGAGTAACGCCAACAACAGAACGTTCAACTCCAAGAAAAGCAGACTGAGGAACGGGCAGGTGAATGAGCAGACTGGCAGCAGGCAGACAGAATGGTAGGAGTTATGAACTTGGCTCTGATACCACTGATAGGTAATAACTCCCGATTCAATTCTATTCATGGCTAAAACATTTATTTATACATTACAATGACTCTTGGGATTACACATCCGAGAGTCTTTTCATCTTCCTATTATTTACACTAACGTATAATCCTGACGGATTATATTCCAACAACAATCAATTTTTTATACTCTTAGTAAATACTTCTATTTTTATAGCATACACTCCTGAAGGGCTAGGCTGCTTACCACCGTCATGAGGCAACTGCCCACTATCATCTTGTACATGTTTAGTACTGCTACCCTCACTACTTTTGTTGTTGTCATGCTGAAAATGAACAAACAAATGATTTATTACTGATATATAATCAATCATAAATAGATTTTAAAATTATATTACAATGATGGCATTATTGATGTTATTTACCTATGTGTGCATCAATGAGGAAAATGAGGTCTGCCCCAATATATTTCGATGTTCCACTACACCTTGAAAATTGTACTTGAAATTGATTTCCATGTCTTCTTTGGTGGAAATCGATTGAATTTATTTCCATGCAATTCATAACATCATGAAATTTGCTTGTAATAAACCATTCATTTGTTCACTACATTTAAATAAATTTGTCTACAATTAATCAATTATCTCTTACAATTCCTGCTTTTAGTTTTTGATATCCACCCTGGTCTAGTTTATGTTGACCATGTTTTTCCAATCTCTCCTTTATATCTTCAGAGGTGTCTGGGAGCCTATGAAAAGTTTGAAATATGTTATATATCACATTTTTTATTTAAAATAAAAAAATCAACATATTTCATTGAATATATAAGATGCACTGTACCTTGCTAAAGCATGTGGAAATTTTCCTTATTTTCTCAACGCATTCTCCTTTTCATAAGCTATGAGGGCCTTCCACTCCTTCTATGGAACTATCAGAGAATACTCATACTTAAGGCTATTTTTCAAATTAACCCTAGACTGGTCCCTCACATATTTCAAATTCAAGCCAATTGCTGAGGTGACACCTCTTTTGTTGAAGGTATCACAACAAGATTTGAACCCAAAATCCGATGACATCCGACAAAAATGACTGTTTTGTCGGATTTCAATTTGAGATTTGAAATTTTGATTATTTTTTTTAGAATTGTAGAATTAGTTGTTGGATTTTCGACTCAAATGTCTATTGTCTAATTTTTGAATCCACGTCGTTGGATTTGTGACTCCATGGTCATCGAATTTCCAAATCCATGGTCACTAGAAATTCGACAACAATGGAGTTGGATTTCTTACCATGTCATCATCATCATCATAATCATATTCATAAGTTCATATGACATCAACATCGTTATCACCATATTCATCATCATCATCATTGTCGTCGTCATCATCGTCATCATCATCATCATCGTCATCGTCATCATCGTCAACATCATCATCATCATCATCATCATCATCAACAAAAACCATATGTCCTATAGATTAATTAATGTGCTACGTGGGGCCAATGATCAATTTTTATATATATGTGTCAGCTTGGTGTGAAATTTGGCATGTTTAGATTAAACACATGCATTGATAGTTTTGGAGGGTTTCCATACTTAAACACCACCACCACCACCACTATCATCATCAACATCATCATCTTCATCGTCGTCATCATCATCATCATCATCATTATATCCATCATTTCATATGACATCAACATCATGATCACCATCTTCATCATCATCATCATCATCATCATCATTATCATCATCATTATCATCATCGTCATCGTCATCATCGTCATCGTCATCATCATCGTCATCGTTATCATCATCATCGTCATCATCATCAGCAACAAAACCCATATGTCTTATAGATTAATTAATGTGCTACGTGGGGCCAACAATGATTTTTTATATATATGTGTCGGTTTGGTGTGAAATTTGGCATGGTTAGACTAGACACATGCATTGAGGATGTTGGAGGGTTTCTAGACTTAAACATCATCATCATCATCATCATCATCGTCATCAACATCATCATCATCATCGTCATTGTCATCATCATAATCATCATCATCGTCATCATCATCATCATCATCATCATTGTCATCATCATCATCGTCGTCGTCATCATCATCATCGTCGTTGTCATCATCAACATCATCATCATTGTCATCATCAGCAACAACACAAACCATATGTCCTATAGATTAATTAATGTGCTACATGGGGCCAATGATGATTTTTTTATATATGTGCCTACTTGGTGTGGAATTTGGCATGGTTAGACTAGACACATGCATTCACGGTGTTGGAGAGTTTCCAAACTTAATTATCATCATCATCATCATCAAAATCATCATCGTCGTCGTCGTCGTCGTCATCATCATCATCATCATCATCTTCATCATTTCATATGACATCAACATCGTGATCACAATATTCATCATCATCATCATCATCATCATCGTCATCATCATCATCATCATCATCATCATCATCATCATCATCATCATCATTGTCATTGTCATCATCGTCATCATCATCATCATCAACAACAAGAACCATACGTCCAATAGATTAATTAATGTGCTACATGGGGCCAATGATGAATTGTTTTATATATGTGCTAGCTTGGTGTGAAATTTGGCATGGTTAGACTAGAAACATGCATTGATGGTGTTGGATGGTTTTTAGACTTAAACATCATCATCAACATCATCATCGTCACCATCATCATCATCATTATATTCATCATTTCATATGACATCAACATCATGATCACCATCTTCATCATAATCGTCATCATCATCATTGGCATCATCATCATTGTCATCATCATCATCATTGTCATCATTATCATCAACATCATCATCATCATCAACAACAAAAACCATACGTCCTATAGATTAATTAATGTGCTACATGGGGCCAACGATGATTGTTTTTATATATGTGCTGGCTTGGTGTGAAATTTGGCATGGTTAGACTAGACACATGCATTGACGGTATTGGAGGGTTTCCATACTTAAACATCATCATCATCATCATCATCATCATCAACATCATCACTGTCATCGTCGTCATCATCATCATAATCATCTTCATAATTTCATATGACATCAACATCGTGATCACCATCTTCATCATCATCATCATCATCATCATCATCATCATCATCATCATCGCCATCATCATCGTCATAATCATCATCGTCATCATCATCATCATCGTTATCATCATCGTCATCGTCATCATCATCAGCAACAAAAACCATACGTCCTATATATTAATTAATGTGCTACGTGGGGCCAACGATGAAGTTTTTATATATGTGTCGGCTTGGTGTGAAATTTGGAATGGTTAGACTAGACACATGCATTGACGGTGTTGGAGGGTTTCTAGACTTAAAAATCATCATCATCATCATCAACATCAACATTATCATCATCATCGTAGTCGTCATCATCATCATCTTCATCATTTCATATGACATCAACATCATGATCGCCATCTCATCATCATCATCGTCATCATCATCATCAACATCATCATTGTCATCGTTATCATCAACATCATCATCATCGTCGTCGTCATCACCATCAGCAATAAAAACCATATGTCCTTTAGATTAATTAATGTGCTACATGGGGCTAACGATGAATTTTTTTATATATGTGTCGGATTGGTGTGAAATTTGGCATGGTTAGACTAGACACATGCATTGATGGTGTTGGAGGGTTTCCAGACTTAAACATCATCATCATCAACATCATCATCATCATCTTCATCATTTCATATGACATCAACATCGTGATCACCACCACCATCATCATCATCATCATCATCATCGTCGTCGTCGTCATCGTTATCGTCATCGTCATCATCATCATCATCATCATCCTCGTCGTCATAACTAACATCATCATAATCATCATCAACATCATCGTCATCATCATCATCATCATCATCATCGTTAATATACCTAGAAAGACCCATGACATTTGGCATCATTGGTTTGGCGAGGTCATCGGATTCTTCATCATAGTCTTCATCATGTCATAGGACATCATCATCATCATCATCATCACCATCTTCATCATAATCTTCATAATCATCACCATCATCATCATCATCATCATCATCATCATCATCATCATCGTCATCGTCGTCGTCATCATCATCATCATAATCATTGTCAACATCATCATCATCATCATCGTCGTCAATATACCTAGAAAGACAGACAACATTTGGCGTCATTAGTTTGGCAAGGTCATCGAATTCTTCCTCATAGTCTTCATCATGTCATAGGACATCACCATCATCATCACCATCTTCATCATAATCTTCATCATCATCATCATCATCATTGTCATCATCTTCATCATCATCTTCGTCATCACCCTCTTCCTTGTCAACATCTTCATCATCATCAACTTCATCATCATCATCATCATCGTCGTCATCAGCATCTTCACCATCTTCTTCATCATCATTATCATCATCATCATCATATTCATCAACTTCTTCTTCTTCTTCTTCATCATCGTAATCACCATCTTCATCATCATCATCATCATCGTCATGACAATGTTGTGTTTGTGAGGGTTTGATGATGAACTTCATTCATGTGTCACATGGATCATTTTCCTTAAGGGGTTCCCCAGTATTCTTGGTTTGATTTGCCATATTGATCACAAGTACTTGGTTTTTTATACATATTGATGTGGTGTTTGGAGGCTCTTACATGAGAGTTTTCTAGGCTTATGAGGCTAATTCGGTACCTTGATGAAACAGACATATACAATCAAGACTAGTGGAGCGCCCTTGCATTTGTGGATTGATATAGTTTCTTGATGACATAAACTAACATTTTTGGTTGAGCACTCTAACCTATTTGTCATAACTTGATGACATGGATGGTTTATATTGGAATTTCCATAAAGTGACTTTTTCCCTAGCACATTTTATATGATTGTTTCATGCCTTAAGGTATCATGCTTGAATCTTGAGGCAATTTGGGTGTTCTTTCCAGTAGTAGAGCATGGTTTATATGTGAGAATGTGCACATACTTTCAAAAATTCCAACCAAAGCCAATGCCTTCATGAGAAAAATAGTAGACTTGGATAACAACCAAAGCCAATGCCTTCATGAGAAAAAATCGGTTGGCACAGATAGAAACTAGTATGAGTCTTCTTAAATATTTAATATCCAGAACATAAATGCAATTCCTTCAACACACATGGTGTCGAGTGCTTTCACAAGGATATGTTGTCATCTCTAGCATATTTCTAATTTTAGACACTTAATTTTTAGAAGTGTTAATTTTAGACACTTTTTATATATATGTTATTTTTAGACAATGTTATTTTACATTATTGGTGGAATTTTTTTTTTATAGTTTTGATGACTTTATGTTCAACGTGGAACTAAACGTAAATCTATTACCATTCATGCTCAGTAAATAGAGGAGGTTATATTTTTATGTCAACATTTGGAAGCTTCTGCACTTACCGTTTGCATTTTTTATTTCTCCATGATTTGTGTATTGGGCGCTACATGCGATTTCTCCGAACACGGCTTCACGGATTCACGGGTGTATGTGATTTCTGTTCACAGTGTTCATGGGGTTGTCTGTAATTTCTATTCATGGGTTGTATGCAATTTCTCTTCATGGGTTGTCTGCAATTTCTCTTCACGGGCTGCTAACGGATTTATTGCACCTTCTGCTGGCTTCTTGCTGAAAAAACTCAAGAGCAACAATGTGTTCGGTATGTGGTCGTTTAAGGTCAATTTGTAAGTAAGTTTATAAAAATTCAGAGGTTAATTTCTTTAAATTTTCATTTAACTTGGACTAAGAAAACTAGGTAGGGACTGACAATATAGAGATAGGAGGCCTATGGATTCCCCATTAGTTATTAAGGTATACGTCTCTATGCATTAGCGATATGGTACATTGGATTGGATTAGTCCCATTCCCTTAAACCTCGAGAAAGCAGTCAACAACACCCTCCCCTAGGTTAACTATGATGAAAGGGAAAGAAAAAAATAATACATTTTAGTTTCTCGATGAGTGGTGGGGGGTATAATTGAACCCATCCAAATGAGGTTTTGACTATGGCAAGCCACTCCCTTTAGTCGAACGTGCTTCGCTTCCAAATGGGAAAGGTTTCGAAATATGGACCAACCTTTCGAATAAACAATGGAGATTCAGGTTGTTTAGTCTAGATGTATGGGGTGCCAAGGATATCACCTACACTAGACACAGAATTTCTAGTATCTTATATATATAGGTATATTTAAGGAATTTAGCGCATACCATTCCCAAACCCTATCTTATTTTCTATAGATAGAATCCATTTGCATATCCAGATCACTTACCAAAGAAAATCCCGGGGTTTTTAGGAATTCTGAGTTTTCTTTACTGTTCAAAAGGAATTCTGAGATGAATGTTCCGTATGTGTCTGTGGTCACCTTCTTTGTCATGGCCAAACCCCAATCACGCTGTCACTTACCAGGAACAATCTTCTCTATTCCTCGGCCGGCTAGAATTAGCCTTCAACTAAAGTAGTTTGTTGATGCAGACTTCCACAAATGTTCCTATGAGTTGTGAGTACCTTAGCAAATCTGTTGAGCCACGTTGTATGCCCTAGACAGAGCTCGGATGAACAGTGAGTGACCCTGGAAGGGTTATCATGAATTGTCTTAACCCCAATCAGAGTTGTCAAGAGTTGTAACTAGCCTAATTCAAGGCAACCGAGAGTTGTAATATGATTTTCAATTTGGCTTGAAATATATCTCATTCTAGATACAATTACCTCTAGGATTGGACCGTCCTCTCCTCCAATTAAATGAATTTCATCCACAATGAAAAGGCTAACTTGCTGAACCAGTTTGCATTGATTCCATCCTTCTCTACACACTTGCCAATACCACGATCCAAGGACACAACAAAATCCACCACTTAGACTTCTCCATGTTACATCATAATCAAGAACTGGTTTATATGAAGGCAGTTTGATATTTTTCCTTCTCAATTTATGATAGAAGGAAGTATGCCCATCAATGTTATCACTAACAGAATCCACATGAAAATTGTTTCATTTTCCCTCTTCTTTCAGTCTTGGAAAATAGTGAAAATAAAGCTCGTCATAGTCCAAGAACTCCTGATCCCAACCTTCAATGAAAATAGGAAGTTGTTGCAATGGATCCAAATGGCATGGACGGATATGCCTCCCACCCATATCTTTCGGATAAGTCACAACTCTATAGCATTTATTTTTGTCATCAACAATAGAATAATTGCTGAATAGTAGCTTGATTTCACTATTTTGATTCTCCAATTCTTGGAAATAATTTATATTACAACATTCAGATGATTTTATAGCTGGAGTATTTAGCTCTGAATATTTCTGATTGGATTTGGAACCTTCTAAAACATCTTTCTCTGTTCATTACCATCGCAAATGTAAAATCCTACATTCAGATCAAGATCTACTCCATTAGAGTTACCTTCCTCATCAACAATTCTGTAACATAATGCTGCATAACCATAATTTATAGAAACCTTTCCTATAAATACTTTTTCAGTGTTACTAGTTTGTGGTTCACATTGAACTTTCTCTTATGACAGAGAAATTGCATCAAGGCATGATTTTCCTTCTAGTTCGTCTTGCTCACCTCAGGGGTCCTTATTTCTCAATGTATTGATAATACTACTATCTCTAATAGGCCAACCCTATAGATCTTATAAATGGAAATGTTTCTCCCTGGCTTACATATCCAAGCTGAAATTGGAAACCTTAAATTTCACGACAAATTAGCAAAGCCAATCCTATGGAAAATGACCTACAAAACTAGGAAATTTCAAGGTATTTTCATTCAAGGACTGACCAAAAACCTCTATATTTTTCTAGGAGATATTCTCCTCTAACATCCATACCTTCTAGAACTTGTTGTCCCCCCTGTTCTTGCTTTGCAGATGACAATCCTTCATAATGAACTAAAGAGGTAGCAGGCTATGTAGAATATGATCACAATGGAGAAGCTGGTGTTGGGGATACAAGTGTACATGAAAGGCACTGGAAAAATGTATATTTCCCCTTTTTTATGGGAACACTTGCAACAACATCATCAAATCGCCGAGTGAGAGGGTGTGGCCGCTGTTGACTGATGCACACCAAATCATGCAGAAGAAGGGGTGGATGCAGAGCCTGATAGTAATGCTAATGTTGAGGCAATAAAGACAACATTTTTGGTGAACGAGGAACTCATTCCAATAAAGATAGAGAATATTCTAGGTAATTATAGATTGTTGAATTTAATTTTTATAATTTGATTGTAATATAACGATATTTTTTTTAAAACTAATGATGGCATGATTGTTTTGCAGGAAATGACGTTTTTTATAAAATCTAAATGATTTGACCTTGGAGATCTTCGAGCCCACCATCTGCACAAGGTGGGACAAGCAGAAAAAAAAATTAAAGGATGAGCTGACTAATCGGTTGGTTGGTCTGTTCGACAAAGATACCTTCAATACAACAAAGGTCCTAAAGAAGGTTGGACAACATATGAAGATTGTATGAGACCAATATAGGGTTCAACTAGAAAGGAAACCTAGGTATGAGCCCTCTCTAATGATTCCATCAAGGGAGTGGAAAGTCCTAGTGGAAGATGGAAAATAGAGGGATCTGAGAAAAGAAGGAAAGATACCACCAAACACAGGGAGGTATGCAATAATTTCCACAATGTAATGGTAACCCTTATTATTATTAATTTTTATATCGAATTTCAAACATCTAACATAATTCAACACTGGATTAGGCTGTCAAACACATAGAAGGCCACAAAGGAAAGATTGGACAAAATTGGTCATCACAATCTTGGGACTGGTGGTTATTCAAATTTGGCGGCACGAATTGTAAGTATCGAAAACCCGATAATGCATCCAAATAATAAATTGAAAATTATTTTCATTTTAATCCGTTGCAAAATGTAAAATTAATGATGTTATGCAAATATGCAGGCCAACTGATTCAAAGAAGTGCTCACTCAGGAAGACTCGAATCTTGGATTCCAACACGACTTTGAAGCTATTGTTGAATGTCGAAAAAGCTTGTCTGGGCATACACGGTCCTTTAGTGATCCATCTGGTGCACATGTATATAAAATCTATATAGTTTAATGAAAATTTATTAATTGTCATGCAATCTATTCATTATAAACAATTAACATAATTTATTTATTTTGTTTTGAGCAGGAAAGCAATGATCCCCTTATTGTTGATGATGGACAACAACCAGTTGAAGAACATGCTTCGATTCCTAGTAATGAATTTGCTCATATGCTACAGTTTTGTATAGATAATTGCAGATGGTGAACATTAATTGTACTTCTGCATATTTCAACTGCAGAGCATGTAGATGGTCATGCTGTACAGGTTGAGCCTGTACAGGAAAATGAAGAACATGATGTGCCCACACCAGGTAAAAAACACCTTTGTAATGCTTTTATAAATGAAATACTTGTAATTATAAAAACAAAAATAAATTAATGCAACATTTTGACATTATTGCAGCAATTCCGAGCCCCTTGTCGCAAGATCCAGGTGGCGAGCAGTCTACTAGGGGGACATCAAGACAAGTTGATGAAGCACCAGGAACCGAAGGATAAATTCTAGAAGATGCGCTTCTTGCTCATTTTGTAAAGAGAAGAAAAGTAAAAAAGAAGTGACTAAAGAAATTTTGAGTAATTATTTTTTACAATACAATGTCGTGCATGATTTTTTCTGCTATTTAATGAATGAATGGTTTAATGAATGGATTAATTAATGGTTTTATCAACTATTGAATGAATGGATGGTTTAATGATCAATGCTTTAATGAATATTTTTTTCAGCTATTGAATGATTGAATTTGCACTAAATTTTTATTTTCAAGTAGATGCATTAGGTTTGGGGAAGAGTGATGTGAGGGGGGGCAGGGGCCATAAGAGTTTCCACCTTCACGTGGTTGGCCCTCTTCAGTAGAGAATATTAAATTATTCTCGAAACAGAGAGGAGCTCAATGAATGGTAAGGAATTATACATTTCCCACATTTATTTATATAATTGTAGTGTTTAAATTTTACTATTGCTATTTCACTCATCCATTGGAACTTGTTACAGATAGCCTTGGGAAACATTTTGATATTTCAGAGGCAAAATTGGCGTTTTGATGTGATCGATGGCCTTGTATACTTTGTGTTGTGGTTCTCCATGTTTCCTCAGGCGATCTCTTATTACTAGTTATTTTACTTGGATATTATTGTAATTTACATTGTTAAATTAAAAATGTTCATTATTAATGTTGTTTTTATTAATTGAGAGAAACTACTCAAATTGTATTTTTTTAGCTTCATTTTTTTTTCTTCAGAAACATACAAATCTTTTTTTTATGGGTTCTAACATGAAATTATTGCAACAGGAAAATATTTGTAGTATGTTGAAAGATGTTTTTAAAGGTAAAGCAAAAAAAAAAAAATATCAAGATCCACAAATCAAGGTAAGTTGTACCAAGAAATTGTAAGTATCGACAACATATTCGTAATTCTCATACCTATTTTGCTTCTGTTAATTTGATTTGTATTCCATACTTGGTGAATTTGGACCATTCTTTGTTCCCTATTATTTTTCCTTGCTTGAATTGCTGATAGAAATGATCAAATATGCTTAGAAGTAAAAAAACATGGACAACATGTTTTGTTTGTTGAAAATGTGAGGTTCCTTGTTGTCGGTTTTGAATGATTTTCATTGTAACACATCGTTGTGTACATAATAGATACATTTTTCACATCTAATTAGATTGCAGATTAAAACCTAGGGTTTCCCAAGATTGTAAATCACTTGTGATATTACATCAAATTTTAAAAACTCTATGCACAAGTTAGGAAATATTTAGATGAGGTCCAAGATGACTTGTGACACTCATGTGGTTATTGTTGTTGTCAATATTATTGATGTTTAAACCCACGTCAAAGCTTACTACACAAACATAAATCCATTCGGCACCCAAGTTCCATCTTAGAGGCAAAATGTGCTGAGGGGAATTAAATAATAAAAAACAAAGATGACAGAGGACAAGAGAAAATATGAGAGAAATGAAGGGAAAACAAACAAGATAAATTAAGAAGGATATACTAATAGGCTTATAAAGAAGTTACAACCTCTCTGATCAATTGTATGCTTACATGAGAAAATATATTTTGGAAAATTGTTCTATTGATATTGACACAATTGTTATATTGAATTTGTAAGTCCCCTATTAGATAAACATAAATTATATGAACATGAAATAAAACATCCTAGATCTATAAAATAGTGTTATAGGTTCCCATGTAAGGGTTATCAGGGTATCAAAACCATGGAGATAACCAACAATAATATGAATGCATGCAAATCTCAACATAAAAACACAACATTTTTTCCATTTAACCATCGAACATTCTCAAAGGACTTCCAAGAAACACTTAGCAGTACTGAAGAAAACAACAAAATCACAACATTAACACACCATTCACATCCAGATACATCATCATTTTTTTCTAAACCATTAACCAACATTAATACCATTAAAACAAAACAAAAATTCACCGAATTAACCACATACAAAATTCGATGCATGAGAACCAAACCATCATTACCATGTAATACAACAATGCACAGTAAGTTTGCATGCATATGTTCTCAAATTGTTACATATTTAGAGGTAACGGTTCACAAGGTATTACAACCTCGAAGAAAAAATCTAACCCTAGTGAACCATTTTAAACATTGAACAGTCTCCATGGAAGGCCCAAGTTCAACATTTTTCCAATTAACCATTATATGATGTTCAAGTAGAGCAACAAAACACAACTTAACCAAAATAACCACAAGAACAATTCCATGCATGAGAACTGAACCAAATAGTTGGAAACAACACCATTAATACCATTAACATGGTGATAAAAAATGCTTACAATAATGTAGGTCGATACAAATCCATTACCCCAAATGGAGCAAAACCCGCAACCCAAAAAGTTACAACCAAAGAAAAACCTAAACAACCATTAAAATTCCTCAATTGATTCTTAACCCCAACCCTAAAACAACTCCACAACGCATAGAGAAACCAAGTCCATCCATAAATTCCATAATATAAGTTAATGTGTTAAAAAACACAAAGGAGAAGCTGGTAGGATTCAAGTTCCTACTAGTATAAAACATGAACAATGTCGCAACCACCTCCGTATCCATATACACAACTCCACACGCCTTCATTGACAGAGGGGAAGTAAAAAATCCAAGTCTTTGTGGAAAAAATGAACAAGAACACAAAAGAGATTAATGTTACCTCCCACGACATGTTCAGTAGCTGGTGGCCCACAATAGATTCAGTCCTAAACATCTGAACCAAACACAACATCACACTAACCAGAAATGCGCAAATTCAAACTAGTAAAGGAAACCACACCGCCATGAAAATCACCCACACGGTGCCGCAAACGACCAATAGAGAACCACTGATAAAACAACACGGAGCAACTTCAGTAACCAACATGACTCATCATTCACCCCATGCATCACAACTACAGAATCCTAATATGGGGAGTTGCAGGGACTAGGTGCACCATCATCAGGGGGGAAAATGGTCACACACCATCCCCATACAAGAATGAACGGAGGCTTGGGAAGAAGACGGGAGAAAGGGAGAAAAAGGTGGTAGTTGTGATCATTAAAAACACAAAAAGGTATTGCATGGTAGGGAACACTTTCCACTGTCGTGTGGTGGTCTTTGGAGTGCCAACATTCCCTCCATGTGTCCGACATAGGTGGAAAAGGGGAAGGCACACCACTATTGGCGTCCCTCTCCTAGATATTCTACTCCAAACCTTGTAAATATATATGGTTCCACTTGATATGCTATGCTCCACATGTAAATCCAAAGTTTTAGGAAAAATGCATACCTTCCCTCTATGTGATGTTAAGGTTACATGCAGAGTTCTATCCTCTTTTTTTTATGGCCTTATAAATGTGCAAAGTTCCATCTACCCTGCTTGTAAGGCTCTAGGCATAAAATCTCATGGTAATTTAACTACCCTCCTTTCCTATGGCAAGCCTTGACGTTGAGCCCTACTTGGAATGATGCTTGGTATTTACATTACCGTGGTTGTCACGTCAAGGTTCAAGGTTCCATACAAGAATTTGGGCAAAAAATTTGCATGGCATTTATATTGCCACTTCTATAATGCTACAATGTTAGAGTTACATTATCTTATTTATCATGTCACATCGATGTCACAAATGGTTCCTTTCACTTCACATCAAAGTTTACATCATGTTACATGGCGTTCAATATCCACACCGCAAGGTTATGCTCCCCATTATGTTATCTTGTGAGGCTGCATTGTGTTTCCATTTGGGTTTACATTTATTTGCTCGCTATTTTTGTTTTAGTATTAATTTCACTTTCTGTATTGTTAGTTTTAAGTGGGAAATGCTTTATGCACTCGCCTTGTGCTATTGTTGCATCTTGTCTTCTTGAATCCCATTGACTTTCTTTGGCCATTTGTGTACATGAATATAATTTCAATTTCAATTTTGATATTGATGTTAATACCTATGAGATAATTTTTTTCAGCATCATATGTTAATATACTATCCTAGAAGACATTTGTTTTGTGTTTTGTATACAACAAGTCTAGGTAAAGGTTTGACTTTGAGATGACCTATTGATTCCCTCGTAAGTGTATTTTATTAAGCTGCAAAATCACATGAGACAAGGAACTTGTTCACTTTTGGAAACTAGTCTTTTCAAAATTGTATGAAAAATGGAAATGGTGTTGAAACTCTTTAAATATTTATCAAGTCCTAAAAATTTCAAAACTTAGATATTTTTTAACTTTTCTTTTTTTTTGGAAGTTTAATATTTTTTAAACATGTTTTGAGAGTTCATCTACACACAAATAGGTTAATTTAGAGTCTGAATTCCTTTGTGGGGCCTCTATTTATTTATTTTATATTTTTTGCCCTTGGAAACACACAATTTCTGCCTTTTTTAGATAGAAAAAGCTTCAGAAACAGAAATGTTTCCATGGTGCCATGACTTTAGTGTGACCTTATTAAAGTGTATGCATTAAGATATTTTCTTTTTCATCCACTAAGGTTGCTCGAACTTTCAGTTTTTTCTCTGATTCAATAGTTTATGCAAATTTATTGTTTTTGTTATCTACTCTTATGAATTTTATTGATGGTTCCCATATTGGTGCTTAATTTTTTGTATGCTTATTCTATTGTTTTGCGGCCCTGGTAGTTTCTTCTTTTTACCGCATGGCAGAAGAATCTACAATAAGTTGATTAATTTTATACACAATGAATACAGGAAGAGGGGTTACCAGGAAGTATGTTTTTTTTATATGTTTTATGGTTTCTTACGTGATGTTCAAATGGGAATATGTTTGCAATAATATTCTTTTAATTAATTTTATGTGATGGTTTGAATGCCAGGTGATAACTCCAAACATGTTCAATATGCAAATATGGGAAAAATAAGGGCATGCAGCTAATTATAAAGAAAACATGTTTGTGTTTGAGGTTATACTTATTTCTAATATCCATGAGCTTTGAATTTTATATATACGAAACTGATCACAAACAACTATAATATAAGGAAGGATTTCTAGTCCTATTTATGAGGGCACTAAAGTTAATATATATATTCTGATAAGTAATCTCTTTTATCCTTTGGGAATCGATATTTATTTGGAGATAAGAGCTTTATATCCTAATGATTTTTCCATTTATCTAAATTTCATTTATACTATTGTTGAGTGATCCAAGTTGAGAAACACGAGTTTTGGATTAAGCCTATGAATTGTCCAGCGCCCTGTTTTATGTTTGAACATAGAGTGCGATCATACAGAGGTAACTATATATATGTTGTTACATTGTGTACTATTGTATATTATACAAACTACTTTCACTCTTAACAATACAAGAATGTCAGGAAATTACATCTCTAGAAGCTACTATGTTTTAAATAATGTATTTTGGTCTCATTTTTTGTTTACTTGGCCTTCTTTGGACCATTTTTATTTGTTGATACTATGTTTAAGGCCTTATACCAGAAAACTAAGACTAAACAACATCTATTATGTTTGATTGTGATGAGGTGGAATTATGCTACTAAGTTATTCTCCCCATTATGTCATCTTGTGAGGCTACATTGTGTTTCCTATTATGTTACATTACCCTCCCTATGTTATCACCGTGTCACATTACTATGCTCTTCTTGTCATGTCATTCTAACATGTTACACTATTGACCTATCACATCACCTTGATGTCACAAAGTAGTGTTTCATATCACATTACACTAGGCTCCTTGACTTGCCATCTTGAGGTGAAAAGTAGGCAGGGAAGTTTGATATGACAAGAAGGGAAATGCAATGTAACAAAATCCATAATGTGAAACACACGGAACCATTTGTGGCATTGATGTGATATGGACCATAATGTTACATTATAGAGACTTTGACATGACAAACAACGTAGATTCTAATGTTCACAAGAAGTAGGAAAATTTTAGGGGCTAATTTGTTAGGTTTTTTTTTTCTAAAAAAAATATTCACCCAAATTCCACATGGTAAAAGTATTTTACTCCCACAAAATTATCCATAAACTATATGAAATCCTTATAAATTTTAATATTTTTACAAAAATATTGCCAAACATTTTATGGTTTGAAATTTAAAAATTAGTAAGAGTCGCCAAGATTTATACACTTTAACAAAATTATGGATCCTTAAAATTTTCCCTAGTAACAACAAATACCATCGTGATTCTTCCAATGTCATATAAACCTTAAAATTTCCAATGTCTTAATGTCTTATCTTAATGTTTTAACATGACATGTTTTTTTCCCCCAAATTTTGATGTGACAAGTATTTTGCCCAAATTTTTAATATGACAAGTAATTTTCCCTAAGTAATTCCATCTCCTCTATTGATAGGAAAGTGTGCAATACTTATACTTTTCGGGGGAACGTTTGACATGACAGTTACAAGTTTGTGAAAAATAGTTCGGGAGATAAAAAAAATTAATCGCATTAGGTTCCATATACAACATCATCCCTCCTACCTAATTTTTTGTCGAGGAAATATCCAAACTTCTAAATGTGTCACTTCGGGATTGTGGAATGAATTCTATATAGAAAAATGTTGAATCCTAGATCCTATTTTTTATTGGCTTTAATGACCAAGATTTTCACTAATGGAATCATGATCCCTATTGTTGTTGTAGTGAAAGGATTTTGTCAACAATATTGTTGTAGTTTAATCAAGCTTAATGTGATAATCTCTGCCATGCATTTGTGTCCAAGAACTCCAATTTTTGTACCACAGTGGTAGCATATTACAAGAGTCTTAATACCAAATATGTTTATTAGTGTAGGGAAGAACCAATCCTTATAAGCAATGGAATTGACAATTTGAAAGTTGCAATGAAGACAAAATTAAGTCTCTCTTGGCCAAGCTCTTAGCAAAAAAATCTTGCAAAATTATGTTTCACCAAGTTGTTAGAGATCAATCCTTGAGACTTGAGGAAAAAAATAATGTGAATCTAAGTGGTAAAATCTATGGGGGGTAATGGATTGGAATCAAAGTGGGTATGAAGGAGATCATAGCTCATGTGAATTTATTAAGATTGAATCCATGGAATAAGCAAATTTGTAGAGCCCATTTCTTATGCAAGTTAGGGAAAAGGCCTACATGGTGTTTATTAATACTATCTCATTTTAGAGATGGTGAGTTTGAATCTAGTTAGATTACTCAATTCTAGGTCAAGTTGGCCAATTCCACTCTATGTTGGAATTGAGATTGTCTTAGAGATTTCCAAAGGGATGGATTATCTACATGTTGGGATAGGAAAAGTACATAAGTAAGAATCCAACGCGCAAGTGCAAGAGGAAAAATAGGCGTGCGATGGAGGAAAAGTAGGTAAAGGAAGAACCACAAGTGCAAAGTAGAGGAAGTTAAGACGAGGATCGCTATGACAAGGAAAGGCAGATCCAAGTCGGTGGAAGAAGCAGGTAGAAGAGTTAAAGCAGGATAGGTGAAAGTCAAGGAATACTGCAGTAGGACAAACCAACGGAATGCTAAAGGGCAAGTTTTGTGGCTTGTTATGACCTATACTAACAGACTGAAAGATGTTTCTGTGGCTAGTTAAGGTTGTGGTTAATGTAATACAATAATTTTGCGGCTAGGTATGGACCAAAATTAATGTAATAGAAGATATTTTGTAGCCACTTGTGTCTGTAATAACTAAGTTTTACTCAGTTGACCTTGCACAGTCTTGTAAACACTATAAATAGGAGGAACTCGCTTTGTATAAGGGTTAGATTCCATTAGATTCAGTTAGATGGTAGTTTCAGAAGGATTGTAGGAAGGTTATTGTTGACTCAAAAGAGGAGTCTAGTAGAATTAGAAGGCTGTTGATCTGCGGATCTGCAATTGAGTGCGCAGACAGTAGAGTAGAAGAGTCGATCCAGGATGTGTGTGGATTAGTAGGAGGAGATCGAAGCAAATAAGCCAGAGAGCATGAGAGCAAGAAGAGTTGAGAAAAATACATATCTTAAGAATAATCTGTAAGTCCCAAACTACAAGGTGCTACCCATATTTCGCATGCCAGATAAAGAGCACCTTGGTGGTTTTTCCCAGATGGGTTTCCACGTTATTTCCTGTGTCGCATGAATGAATGTTGTTTAATATTGAAGGCTTATGTGGATGTTTGCTTACTTTGTATTATTTTAGTTGTTGTTGAATGTATGTCACAATATTACCAATCAGTAAATGAATGAATGAATTTTTAAAGCCTTGATGACATGTTGTGTATGATTTCATGGTCAATCTACTAAGTTACAATATAAGTCGCACACTGTTCATTATAAGTAAGGAATCAGTTGCGCCAGTTGTTAAGTGATTTAAGGAGAAGGTTGTGTCGTGCATCGGTTATGGCACACAGTTGCACTTTTATTGCATAGTAATAGAATCCATCTATCCATCTCTATCGAGTGCCTTGGATACGTGCCAAGGAACTATAATCCCTCACCAACTGCGAAAACATGGTTTTGGCAGTTACACATTAAGATATCTCAAGTGAGAATGCTCCTGCCTCGCGGGTGTTTTCGACTGAGCTTGCTCCGTTGGGCCGATATTTTGTGGTGTTTTCTTGGTATTGTGTTGTTGTTGAACCTTAAGTCTAGACAAGAAGGATATTATCCCAACAAATGGTTTCATTGTTGGGACCGTTAATCGTTTGATTCGAGGAAAATGTTGTGGAATTTGACAAAGAAGGAAATAGAGGATATGTTGGAGTTTAAGACGCTAACCTTTGCACAAGAGGAGAGCACAGGATCATGGTTTAGCACAGAGAACTAGTTAGACTGATACATATATTCTGATATTTTTGAGATATTCTTTGCAGAGTTCCCTGTTGTGTTGCACGAGTGGTTGTCAAGATTGGCGACTAGGCAGACAAATTTCCAGAGAAGAGAAATGGTTGAGTGGAGTGATTAGTTGGTTCATAAGATAACTAGTGTAAGTAACCCCATCTCTAGAGCTATTGATTTTTGGGTCGATAGTATTTTGCAAGGGTATATTATTGAGTTTGCAGTAGAGACTATAACCTCATATAATGAGGTTGAAAGAAATTTTTTCCAAGGACCACGAAGAAGGTACTTATTATCTATCAACATATAAATAAAGATGCTAGTTCATGAGAAGGGCATCTTGCATTTGAGTAGTTGAGCCTCATATCCAAGGAGAGGCGATATGTCGCGGATGATCTGCAAAGAAAATGGGAAATGGTGAGCTGAGATGTTCCCAGGAAGTATAGAACATGAAATAGAAGCTAGAGTCCTAAGAAGTGGGAGGAGATTCAGATCGGGGAAAAGAAGAAATACAGAAGAGGGTCGACAAAATCCTAGTTTGTTCGAAGAAAGTGAGCACGAACTTCAGTCACAGTTGGATGAAGGGTCTTGCGATGAAGAGGAGGACTACAACCCAATTTCTGAAGGAGCAGAAGAATCTGAAGAGTATGAGGAGACACCAAGATCAGGATGTAACTACATCACACCAGGAGTATTACCAGAGGTAAGGTCTAGAGCTCCTCTCTTAAAAGAATTGTTAATACTGATAGTGCTAGTACTGCGACTAGCGCGTAGGAGGGTACACCTCCATTAAATTATTCATCAGATAACCCCGACACCAACTTAATGTCTGGGCATGATATTTGGTTACCCACATTCAATGGGAATGGAGCAGAGGATCCAGAGTAGCATTGGTTCCTCTGCAAAGCTGTTTGGATGGTTTACCTAGTCCATAACGCAGACTTAAATAAATCACATATGATCACGACTTTGAGTGGTTGTGTGTTGGTCTGGTTTAGGAAGTTCTGCGTAGTATCGCCAAGAACACCACAAAATACCCTTGAAGAAATATGACTCACAATGATCTGTGAGTTCATAAAACCTAAGTCTGAGTCGCAATGCATTAGCGAGATCAGGGAGATAAAACAATCATTAGAAGAATCTGTATGGGACTTTGACCAGCGGTTTAAAACTTTGATGGCCAAAGTAAGTTTCAAGATGTCGGATGTACAACATAATGAGTGGTTTATTGCTACACTATTACCATACATTTGAGGCCAATTAATGCAACAAAATATTGAATCACAGACGTAAGCACTGGAATTATCAATGAAGATGGAAGCCTCGCCAATTGACGATGGTGCCACAGGAATGGTTCAAATTCAGTCACAACTGGCTAATATGACGATATAGCTTTAGGATATCAAGAAGGGCAAGGACACCCAAGAAGATTTATGGTGTTTGAAATGCAGAATGGATGGACACACAAGGATAATTGTCTGACCTACATGAACTATATCACATCGGATGCACCAAACCCATTGAGTGCCCATGGACTAACCTAGTGCCGCATATGCTAGACTAGAGGACATTGCAATGAGGACTGCCTATACTTGGAAAAGATTGTCAGTACCCCAGCAAGCCTTTTCTGTAAATTTTGTAAGTTAGTAGGGCATGAAGAGAAGGATTGCAGAGCATACCGACTCTTGAAGGAAAAGATGGTAGACACCTACCTGATGAATAATGATGGGAAGGCTCAGGATGAATAGGAACAACCACAATACCATCCTTCTCCTATCCCAAACAATCAGTATCAAAACCAGTATCAGCATCAGTATGTACCACAGAATCAATATCAGCCACAATACCAGCAGAATCAGTACCCCCGCAACAACCACATCCTTAGGGAAGGGGTGGTGGAAACTTCAGAGGAAGAGGAGGAGGAGGATTTGGCAGAGGAAGAGATCAGGTTACATGCTATAACTGCGGACAACCGAACCATTATGCTAGAGATTGTCAGGAACCTGCAAATACATTCTCATATTGTAAAGCACATGACCATAATGTAGAGCAATGTCCTTAGTTGATTGCAGAGTGGAAAGCTAGGACCATCACAGGTCCTAACCCTGCACAGAATCCGAACCCAAATCCAAATTCTAACTTGAATGTCCATATGATTGCTGCTGAGCTGAAAGAACCAAGCGTTGCGGTCGTAACATGAGGAGGTGCTTCGACCAGAGCTGATTAGAATGTACTGCAAGAATAATTGTAGCCACAGGTGCGACACACGGTGCATAAGAAAGTGCCATTCGAAGTCCAAAAATAGAAGCAAATATTTTTGGATGTATGACTGGAGTGTGTGGACCCATAGAAACCATCCTTTTTAGTTGAAGTAAGAGAGATTCTTGAACTATTTCACTAGATATTCTAGAAAAAGGTCCCACATAAGGTTAGTAAGCTCAAAAAATTTCTATTAAGTTGCTTAGTGTTACTACACGATAAAGATGTTATCGCAGAACTCCAAGCACTGATAGAAGAAACTCCAGAAGAGCCACAATTAAAAAGGAGAGTTAACCAGGTCAGAAAGAAATTCAAAACCGGGCGCGAGTTAAGAATGAATGCGTAGATAGGCGACTACGATATGGATTACATTATTTTAGATTTAGGGTCAGACGTATACCTGGGAGAGTATGGGAAAGATGCACTTGGACTGGTCCCCTATCTAGTTGTGACTTGCAAATCAGACGAAGGTCCTACCAATTGGTAGGTTAAGTCAAGCCCCTGTCGACATTGAAGGGTTGCACACATTTGCGAACTTTGAAGTCATTAACATTGTTGATGACACAAATCCATATTCTGCGCTGCAGGGGATAGATTGGGATATAGGTAATCAGACCATTATCAATTTTAAGAAGAGGATACTCTCATTCAAGGATAAGGAGATGACAATAGTGTCTCCCATTGATCTATTAGAGGGGCAGAGATACGTCGATCCTGTCTACAATGAAGGACAGAGTGAATATCTTCACCACATCTACAATGTCACTGCCCTACAAGAAGATTATATCAATCCGACAGTGGATGGAAACCTGAGCTAGAGAAGTGCTAGTTCATGCACATCCGATTCAGGAGAGGCCTTGGAGAATTGGAAAAACCAGTTGCGAGAGGTCTCTATGAGAAGGTGCACCAGAATTACAAGGTCTGTTCGACAGGTGGAGAATGAGCTATGAGAGCTGCCCACCTATGAGGGTTTACCTAACCTCGTGACCTTCCTAAGTGAGTTTGAAGGACTTGTAATGTAGTCATAGCATTTGTCCGCATTATACTATGTACTAAAAGCTACGCCTGTTAGATGGTGGGGTACACACAAGCAGTCCATAACAAAATGACCACAGTGCATAATATTGATGGAAGTTAGATTCGATGAAGAAGTCACCATCGTGAGTCACAAGTATACAAGATTGTCGAACCATGTCAAGCACATAAATCAGTGTCGCACTGCATTTTCATAATACCTGTGACAAGAATGGGCCCATCATTTCATTCACACATTGGAAATGACACCCCGAAGCTGGTATACATCTATGGAGTTGCGACAAGGACTCAGGATTGGGAAGAGGTAGCTAAATAGTTCATGCACACATTTGAATTTGCTGATGAGCAACCTGCAGTTGATGTTGCACTTCAAACGATAAAGGAAAAGAGATTTGCAGAAATCCCCGTCGAGGAGGCAAATTCCCACCAGTGCAGTGCGACCATCCAATAATGGATGGATTGCTATAATTTAGCTGGAGACCGAGATGATGATCCGACTAATATAAACATAACGGAATCAGGGGGTACACGGATAGTATAAGGAAGTGGTATTTCAAGCGACCAGTTCCTTAAGCTGCTGAAAATCAAGAAGGTAAACATTGGGTCGACAGAGAACCCAAAGTTCGCCAATATAGGAGATTATTGGGATGATGAGACAGTCTCAAAGATTACAGACTTGCTGCATGATTTCTAGGATCTGTTCCCTACCAAATTTTCATAGATGAAGGGAATACTTAGCGACCTAGGGGAGATGAAAATACCCTTGAAACCAGATGCTAAGCCATTCAAACATCAACCTTATAGGTTGAATCTAATGTATAAAGAAAAGGTAAAAGCAGAATTGGATCGCATGCTCGATGTAGGAATCATTGAACCTGTTGAGGAATCAGAATGGATAAGCCCTATAGTGATCCAGGATAAGAAAACCATGAGTGAAGTCAGCATCTGCGTCGACCTAAGGAAACTGAATGATGCATTCCTACAAAATCCATTTCCAACACCGTTCACAGATGAAGTAGTGGAAAGCGTTGGATGTTAAGAGATGTACTCATTCATCGACAACTTCTCTGGCTATCATCAACTAAGGATCACAAAGGAGGATCGACATAAATTGACCTTGGTCATAGAATGGGGATGCTACCAGTATACGATAATGCCCTTTGGACTCAAGAATGCACTTGCTATTTTTTTTAGAATAGTATTTTTTGCTTTTAAATATTTTATTCATAAGTTTCTTGATGTCTACTTTAATGATTGGACTATATTTGGTCTAGTAAGAGACCATATTGAGAGTTTGCGCATGATGTTCAACCACTATCGCTAGTATCAAATCATGCTTAATTCCAAGAAATGTATTTTTTGTGCACCATTTGGTGTGCTATTGGGTCACATTGTGTGTCACGATGGTAATTTGGTTGACCTAACGAAAGTTGCGATTATCCTTGACTTACCACTGCCTACATCAGTCACGCAAATCATATTGGTATTAGGACATCCAGGATAGTACAAGAAGTTGATCAAAGGATATGCATAGATAACTGCACCTATGGAGAAATTGTTAAAGAAAGATGCAAAGTTTCAGTGGATGGAACCCTTCCAAGAAAGCTTGGATAAGTTAAAGAACAAGATGGCCACTATGTCAATACTTGTGTTTCCGGACTGGAAGAAGGAGTTCCATGTTCATGTCAACACATCATCTGTCGTGCTCGACATCATCTTAACACATCCATGTCAGGGTGCGCTTGACCACCCTATTGCTTTTGCTAGAAGAAAATTGTCGAAAATAGAGAAAAATTACATGACAATAGAGAGGGAAGGTCTCGCCATGGTATACATGTTGCATAAGTTCTGACATTACTTGTTGGGTAGACATTTCAAAATGTATACTGATCATTCATCTTTAAAATATCTAGTAAACAAGCCAGTGTTGGGGGGGAAGATCTATCGATGGCTCCTCTTATTTCAAGAATTTGATTTTGAGGTCATAGTTAATCTTGGTCGACTGAATGTCGGACCTGACCACCTGTTGAGAATAGAAAGCAGTGAAGAACCAACCAGTCTTGAGGATAACTTTCCAGACACGTAGTTGTTCCCAGTCACCATGATGGATGATTAGAATTTAAGGAATTTAACGCCATCATCCACTTCCTGAGCATAGGCTATGTGCATGAAGGTTTATCCACTAACCAGAAGAAACATTTGGTTGTTAGAGCTACTGATTATACGTTAATTGTGGGACATTTGTACAAGCTGGGTGCGGATGAGATATTACGACGGTGCGTTTTTGACTATGAGCAACAATGGGTAATGAGTGAAGCACATGCCGGTGTTGCAGGAGGACACTGTGCTGGAAAGGAAACTGTGAGAAAGATATTGCAAGCAGGCTTATGGTGGCCAACCATACATATGGACATTAAGAGTTTCTGCCGGTGCTGTGATATCTTCCAGAGAATTGGGAAACCATCACGTCGCGATGACATGACGCTTGCACCGCAGATAACACTTTAAGCATTTGAAAAATGGGCTGTTTATTTCATTGGACCTATACATCCACCAGGGAAGAGGATTGGTGCACACTACATTATCACTGCGGCAGTCTACTTAACCAAATGGGCTAAAGCCATGCCTGTTAAATATTGCACTGTTGCAACTACGGCGAAGTTTTTCTTTGAAAATGTGGTGACCATATTTGGTTGTCTGAAAATTCAACTCAGCGACCAAGATACACATTTTGTTAACAAAGTGATTGCTGAGCTTACTACAGAGTTCCAGATCCAGTATAAGAAGAAGACACCCTATCATCCTCAGGAAAATGGAACGATTGAAGCGTTCAACAAGATTTGGAGAATGGATTAACCAAAGTATGCAATGTGCACTGAGATGATTGGGATCAGAAAGTTTCAGCTGTGTTATGGGCGTATCGCACAACTTGCAAGAAAATGACAGGACACACCCCATTCAGACTGGTGCATGGCCAGGAAGCTATTGTACCAATGGATTACATTATGCCGAGCCTACGAATTTCTGTGTTGATAGAAATGATCGATGGATATGCTATTGAGAAAATGTTGTCGTAGCTCGTTCAGATGGAAGAATAACACTTGATCACAGGATTCCATCACACTGTCGAGAAGCAAAGGTAGAAAGCATTGCATGATCGCATTATTTGGATTAAGCCATTCAAAGTCGGAGGACTTGTATTGCTGTATGACAAAAAATTCTTCAAACATCCAGGAAAGTTAAGATCGCATTGGCTAGGGCCATATTTGATCGCACACATCACTGATGCAGGCATAGTAAAATTGCAGAAACTGGATATAACATATGTCGCGGGTATGGTGAATGGAGGTCGCTTGAAACCTTACTATGATGGCCGTGACATGCCTGGCTAAGATTGCGCTGTGCGAATGTTAAAAAAAAGAAAGAGAAGAGAGAAAAGGGTGAAGGGAGAAGGGAATCTGTTTTGTCACACGTCTGTGATAGAAATAGGTACATCACAGGAAAAAGTGGGAGTGACAACTAGCCGTCATTAAATTTTAGAGATAGGCAGTTATGACATCGAAGCATCATTAATTCAAAAAGATACGAGGAGAATGATGAGGTTCTTTTTGGTCTCATCAACCATCCCCATCGTAACTACCATAACTATGTTGACAAGTACAAATCAAAACTCAAGTATACGAGTTAATGAGGGATGCGTCGATCGAGAAGCCCATGTGATCGACACGACGTCAATCTGTCATGCACTGGTCACACAAGGCATGAGTGCACCTTTATAAATATGAGGCTTCATCACCAAGAATTCTTTTATGCGCACACAGAGAGCAAGAGAGAAGCAAAGCTAACAGTTAGCAGAGCCGAAGCCTACAGCAGAGCGAGATGAAACTCATGGTCATACAGATTTCTAGTGCCAGTGAGCTATCAGACATAACCATTGCCTCTCCGTGTCCGATCAAAGAAGAAATTGAATCATCAGAGGTACAACAACCAGAATAGGAACCAGAAATAATGGCGCGACCAAGACAACAACCAGTTCCTACGACTAGTTCGGCCCCCATTCCACCCTCTGTTTCGGGTCCTGTGTCGAACCCCATTCAGAATCCACCTATTGCAGGACCACGACCAGTCATGCCACCAAGAGAGGTTCCAGAATATTGGAGGCCAAATATATCAAAGAAATGCAAGGCTAAGGTCGTTGTAGATATTCCTGTTGAGGACATGCTAGAGGAGGATGCACCAGATTTGCCACCATGCAGAGACGTTGGTGCCACCAGGGAAGAGGATAATTTTCCACACTATGTCTGACCAAGGAGCATCGACGCGTAGAAGGCGATGCTCCCAAAAAAAGCATGATTCTCCTTAGTGACACCTCAGATCCCTAATGGTGTACCCCTGTCGATGGACATATCGCCAAAGCTGTCCAAGCTGTAGTTTGAGGATGTTGACACCTGTAAGCAGGTCGACTTGTAAAAGAAAAACTACATGGTTACGCTTCTAACTGGGCCACCTGAGCCCCATATTTTAATCCCAATGAAGTGGTCCAACAATGTCAATAGCGCGGGCTTATTGAGCTTGCTACTCATGCCGCACTTTGGTCGAAGCACACAAGTAACCACATATGTGAGAAAACTGCTTATCTATTTTTAGACATGATGTTTATGGCTTGATCAACCCTACCCTGTCGACATCGAGCTCATCTCATCAATAATAGGTCTACCAACAGTGGAAGGAGACCCTACGCCATATCTGTGCCCCAACAGAGATATGACCAAGATGAAGCAAAAGTATAATATTCAACGAGCAAGGAGGGGATTCCTCATTGCCCCTATAGAGGAAAAAATGGTAAGATTCGTGAAAAAATTATTATCTTGCAAGCTGTTGCGCAATATGATACCCACAGAGTGCACCGATGGGGTAATAGAAATCGTAGAGAAGTGCATGGAGGGCATAATATTCAACTAGTCGCAGTACCTATTGAATGAGCGCATCGATGATGCATAGCAAGCGTAGAAGGACCCTAACGCTAAATTCCATTACTCTTGGATGCTCATTCTGTGTTCGTTTGTTGTGTGATCCAACCCACCGGACTACCAGCCAATGGATGTCCCAGTGTTTTGCCTTGGCACAAAATACCAAAACCTATGGGAGGATTAGGATGAAAAGATTCTCCAGACTGATAATAACACTGAGTTCTTTCTACACAACAAGGCATTGTGTGAGGTAATAAGGAAGTCACACAGAGTAAGGGCCACGATGGTGCAAAAATACCCAGCATTCATAAACTTCCAGGCTAGTGTCAATAGTGTTATCTTGGAGCTGCAACAGGACCCTACCAAGCAAGCGAATCAGGCGGGGTTTATGATCACCGACATCGATGTGGACACAGTCGTCCATGACTGGCTGACAAAATTGCATGACCTAGTCGTGGAGCCAATGGACCAAGGAGGAAACTAGGAAGGAGAGGGCCAAGGAAACGACCAAGGGAATGGTTAGGGTCATGACCAAAATGATGGGAAAGACAATCAGTCACTAATCTCTGACAATGATGATAGTGAAAAGAAAAGAAGACGATGATGATGATGATGAATCTGAAGAAACACCTATTGATGAGGATGTGAAGAAGGCCCATGAAGAGGAATGCGACACAAAACAACATCAACCGCAACAAAAGAAGCGAAAAGCGGACAAATCGACTAACATGGTCAACTCAGCCGAGGAGGACATAATCCTATTGTCCGACACCATTGCAGAGGTTGCCAAGTCTAGGTTGAAAGGTATAAGTAAGAAGTAGTTGCGACTGGCAGGTAAACTAGCGGACCATATCAACGACCTGACTGAGGCTATCAATGAGATCAAAAGCACAGTCGAGGCTGAGAATTATAGTGTGGACCCTAATGATAGGTTAGTAACACCGCTACTATTGCCGCCGGTAAAAATAGACATCCAGGCTTGAGTAATGGAGACAGGGACGTCTGAGTTTGATGATGTCGTCCATGGGTTTGAGACGCTATATATGGAATTCTCTAAACTTACCCTAGCTGAAGTCTATGCGGTGTAGCATGTGGCTGCAACTGAGATACAGATCCATGAGAATGCTCTTGCATATCAGCAAACCAAGTAGAAAACAAAGGTGAAAGAGCGAAATACTCTCCTTCGAGAAAAGGAGCAGGAAATTGAGGCCAAAGAACATAGCCGACTTACAATTGCTGAAGCCATTAAGGAAGTAGTCATAGATTTTCCTTTAGAAGAAGGCCAAGAAGATGTGGACACGACCACAAAGGTAGAACGACTGTCTCAGATTGCTACAGACCTGAGATACAGGTCGAGGAGTTATAAGCATAGTAGACACCAAGCACACCTCTTAAGGTGCTTGAAGAGAGCAACGAAGCAACGCCTGAGGCTGTTGCGAGGATAAGCCAAGGAGAAAAACTCTACACTGAGACAGTTGAAGCTATTTCCATGATGTGAGAAGCGCTTCTGAAGGATGAGATTCTGGAGAAGATCAAGGAAGATGCTCGACAAGCTGATGAGAAGATCACCGCGGTAAAGGCATAAATGAAAAAATTGCCAATCAAAGAAAAGATAGCGAAGGTTGCAGAACTGAAGCAGCTAAGTAGGAAGTGAAAACTCTCCGCAATCAGGAGTAGAAAAGAAATGATGAGATGAAAGAATATTAATTAGAGGCAGAGCGAGTTACAGGTCTTATTCAGCATCTACAACAAAATTTCAACACATGACGCACTCATTAGAAGCAGGACTGTTAAAACATATCAGTTTCAATCATGTGGAACAATTGTCTAAGCAGGTAGAAGAAGTAACATAGGAAGTTTCCAGGGTGCAACAAATTTTGAAGGAATTTCAGGATAAGGTAGGTCCTATGGCGTAACCTACGCCAAAGGCATGAGTTTTGTAGAACACTAAAATTTTGCAGAGGCATCATTTTTTCTTAGTGGCTCGGGACGAGCCACATGTGAGTGTTGGGGGCCTGTTGGGCTAGGAAAAGTACATAAGGAATAATCCGACACACAAGCAGAAGAGGAAAAATGGGTGCGTGATGGAGGAAAAGTAGGTAAAGGAAGAAGCGCGAGTGCAGAGTAGAGGAAGTTGTGATGAGGATCACTGCGACAAGGAAAGGCATATCCGAGTCGATGGAAGAAGCAGGTAGAAGAGTTAAACCAGGACAGGTGAAAGTCAAGGAAGATTGTAGAAGAAAGAACCAGCGGAAGGCTAAAGGACACGTTTTGCGGCTAGTTATGACTTGTATTGATAGACTGAAAGACGTTTCCGTGGCTAGTTAAGGCTGTGGTTAATGCAATATAGGAATTTTGCGGCTAGGTATGGGAGGACAGTAATGTAATGGAAGATATTTTTTAGCCACTTGTGTTTATAATAAATGAGCTGTACTCAATTGACCCTGAGCGGTCTTTTAAACACTATAAATAAGAGGAACCCGCTCTGTATAAGGGTTAGATTCCATTAGATTCAATTAGCTAGTAGTTTTAGAAGGATTGTAGGAAGGTTATTGTTGACTCAAAAGAGGATTCTAGTAGAAGTAGAAGGCTATTGAGCCGCAGATTTGTAGCTGATTGCACAGACAGTAGAGTAGAAGAGTCGATCCAGGTTGTGTGCGGATCAATAGGAGTAGATAGAAGCAAATAAGCCAGAGAGCATGAGAGCAAGAAGAGTTGAGCAAAAGATATATCTTAAGAACAGTATATAAGTCGCAGACTGCAAGTTGCTACCTATATTTATCATGCCGGATGAAGAGCACCTTGGTGGTTTTTCCCAGATGGATTTCCACGTTATTTTCTTTGTCGCATGAATGAATGTTGTTGAATATTGAAGGCTTATGTGGATGTTTTCTTACTTCGTATTGTTTCAATTAATATTGAATGTATGTCACAATATTACCAATCAGTAAATGAATGAATGAATGTTTAAATCCTTGATGACATGTTGTGTATGATTCCATGGTTAATCTACTAAGTTACAATATAATTCGCACACTATTCATTATAAGTAAGGAATCAGCTGTGCTGCATAGTTACGCCAGTTGTTAAGTGGTTTAAGGACAAGGTTGTGTCACGCGTCGGTTGTGGCATAAAGTTGAACTTCTGTTGCACAATAAGAGACTCCATCACTTCATCTCTGTCGAGCACCTTGGCTGCGCGCCAAGGGACTATGATCCCTTGCCAACAGCGGAAACATGGTTTTGGTAGTTACACATTAAGATATATGGGGTGATATTGTGCCTGCCTCGCAGGTGTGCCGACTGAGCTTGCTCCATCGGGCCAATGTATTGTGTTGTTGTTGAACCTCCGGTCGAGACAAGAAGGAATATTATCCCAACACTACTCAGTTGGAGAAAAATGCATCTCAATCTCAAGCCTATGAATGTGCTTATAGAGCCTGTTGGTGTAAAATATTTCAGAGACAAAAGGTTTTATAGGCTAAATTTAAGTCTATGGAGGGATCTTGAAGATCATAATATGCAAAGTACATGTATACAGTGTTGGGATAATTTTCTATTTGATTCAAACTAGAAAACAACACTTTGAGGAATCCAAGTTCGGAAACAACAAGGTGTATGAGATTATAAAGCAGGGAAGGATGCCCATTTTCCCTTCATATTGTCCTTCCATGCTCATTGATTATATCAGTAAATGTTGCGACACTAATCCTACAAGTCAACCTAACTTAAAGTAATTCATTTAAGTTGGCATAGAATTTGACAGAAATTTGATCAACAAATGCTTTGATGGAAAATGGGCATTATTTTTAACGAAGAAAAAAGGATTATTTTTAAGAGCATTGGATGGATATTTTCCATAGTTCACTAATTTTGATGTACATGGAAGAGTAAACATAAATACACTAGATTTTGCACTAACTTAGAGATCATTTAGTGGTTGGTTCTTGTTCAAACCATGGGGTATTGACATAAAAAAATGGTTATTTTGGCTACATGTATCAAACAATAATCCGATAAAGAACTACATAAGGTTACTTCAGGTTTGAGTCTCATAATTGTTAGTTTCTCAACTTTATATATGGTGTGGAAAGCCATCCTTCATGATAGAACATGTATGGTTATTAATATCATTCACGAGGGAAATTCTAGGAATTTTTGCAACAAAATAACTATGCTATCTCATCTTCACAATCCCAATATCATTAATCTACAAGGAAATTGCATTAGGATTTGAAAATAATTACTAGTTTATGATTACAACACAATGGATTCTCTCAAAAAAAAGGATTTATAGTACAACAAGAGAGCTATGTTATCAAATCCATGTTTTAACCTAGATCATGAGAAGAAGGATTGGCATAGGATCACTAGCCAAAGGTCTAGCCTATAATAATTGATATTGCAGAAGAAAAGTTTTTCATGTAAAATGAATACAAACATCATACTTTAGATGAAAGATTCATTGCCAATATCTTTAGATTTGGATCATCAATACCCATGAATTTCACTAGGGAAGAATCTTGGCCAAATGGAAGCAACAATTGGGTCAAGAGAATAGAGAAAGAGGACAAGGAAGCTACATATGTGTATATTTTTAGAGTGGTTCTCTTAGATAATTTTGATAGGTTTCAAATGTATTGATACCCCATATTTACATTAATGTAATCTCCATGACATTGTTTATGGGTTAGGAACAAAGAATGTCATGGAGCTTGTTCATAATCATCCAAGAGATGAAATTGGTGAAAAGTTGGTAAGAAATGTGATCAACCTTGGGATTTGGTGTCTCAAGGACTCATATTTAATACCTGGTATGACCAGGAAAAATATTTAAAAAAAAAATTAATTAATTCCGTCGGATATCCGACCTTCTGAAAGGACACGCCGTCGGATATCCGACCTATTTGAATGGCAATTGTTTGTCAGTTTTCTATTAAATCTGACGACACCACAATACTTTCGGCGTGAAGTTGGAGGGATATCCATTGCATTTCTGACATCTTTGAAGAAAATTTCGTCGGATATCCGACATATGGAAATGGTAGTTTGTAGTTGGATTTATAGCCCATCCGACGACGCAGTTATGCCTCCAATGACAACATTCTGTCGGTTAACCGACATCTATGAAGTGAACGTTCAGTTGGTTAATCGACATCCTTGTAGAAAAATTTGTCGAATTTCTATCATCTATGAGGAAAAATTACCCATTGGAAATCCAACCATTATGTGTCAGAATTTCGACGAGGTTTTTCATTGTTGGAAAAAAAGACAAAATTCAATCGACGTTTAAAAAAGTAGATGATTGTGGAATTGTTGACATCAATATGTTGAAACTCAGACATTTAACCCGTTGGATTTTGTGTTGAAAAATGCTTGTGTATTATGAAACAAGTTGACCATATGGTCAATTATATCATCTTTCAATTGATATTTTGGGAATTCCACCGTGTTCAAATGATGGGACCAAAAATATCCAAGGCCTTGTAATGAAAGTTCTTATAAAATACATTGTTTCATGAAAAAATGATATGATCATTAATTTAAAATAATATGAGATATGTGGTTTTCAATTAGATGATATAAAAAAATTAATTAATTAATTAATTAATACCTTCAATCTTTGGTATCTTTATCGGAACACTGTCCTTGTCCACCAAAAATGTGTCGAGCATTGTTCCCGTGCTACTCCAGGATAGTAATCATCACAATCAACACTAGTTTCTTCTCCAACACATTGTGAAGTCCTGGAATCTAAAGGGCCCTGCTCGGTCATGTCATTATACACAAAAGGGGTTTCCTCATCAATCAATTCGAGGCCCACATCTGGATGGGAGTCAAACAACTTCCTCACTGGTACAGTTCTATGTGGATGTTGTGGCATTGGAGCATTGTTTCTACCAACATCAATATGTGCAGGTTTTCCATGCACATGTGTATCCAAAAATTCCTACAAAAAGAAAACTTAACTTGATTAGATCATATAAAAAATATAGAACTAAAAATATTGAATGAATATATTTCATAACTGATAATATTTTATAATGATGCAAATTACCCCATATTGTTGTATTTCTTCTTGCACCTCTGCAATTCTTGCTTTGATCTCCCCCATCATGGGTCTCGTTTTAATAAAAGTAAGCAATTCTACATTTGATCTTTTCAAATCCTTCCTCGCAATTTCTATTGAGTTTGTCAAATACAAATTATTCTCAACTTGCATATCATCCTTATTTGGTGTGCACTACAAACATCAATCAATAAAATTAATGAAATTATTTTTTAACATTAAAAAATTCAAATTAAACAAATAAGATGTATATTGCCAAAATATTTAGTTATTGTAATCATATTTAGATACTATTACTCTGACATTTACCTACTACATCACTATGGGTGACTTCCCATAGTCACCTTGGCACAATACAAGAAGCAATATATATTCAAATTGAACAGTATGAATTTAACCATGTCTAATACATGCAATTAATGATGAATAACATTGTTGTTAATATTGCATTAACATTTACCACACATTTACCTAATGCGACACTATGGGAAACTTCCTACTGTCACCTTGATCACATCTAGGTACAGGTGACTTCCCACGGTTATGCTTCCACAATACAAGAAGCAAGACATAATCAAATTGAAAAGCACAAATTTAACCATGTATGATAAATGCAATTAATGATGAATAATGTTAGTGTCACTATACACTAACATTTACCTGATGCAATACTGTTGGTGAATTTCAATTGTCAATCTGATTCGATATGCGTGCAAGTGACTTCCCATGGCCACCCTTCCACAATACAAGCAATCCATAATAGAATTGAAAAGTATGAATTTAGTCATGTCTAAATAATGATGGATAATGTTAGTGTTATTGCTAGATTGCGTTTACTTGAGTAGACACTACAAGTGTCTTCTAAGGAACCCCCTGCCACAATATAATAAGCATGATATAATCTTGAAATATTGAGTTCATAAATATAGAACTATTAACAACTATTACATTGAACTTTACCTGATCATAGATGGATGCATGTCGTTTCCGACCATGATCACCCTGACACAATATAATAAGCATGCTACCATCTTCAAATATTATTCTCATAAGCATATACAAGGTCGAATGCTCACAACTATTTTATAATAAATCCAGTTACTATTACATTGATGTTAACATGATTAGAGTTGTTTGTAGGTGGCTTCTAACCACAATCANATACAAGGTCGAATGCTCACAACTATTTTATAATAAATCCAGTTACTATTACATTGATGTTAACATGATTAGAGTTGTTTGTAGGTGGCTTCTAACCACAATCCCCCTGCCACAATACAAGAAGCAAGACATATTCAAATGTTTGCATATATTATAAAAGGCATGATATATAATTAAAATTAGTGCAAAAAATAATAATAAGAATCATTGATTAGAGGTTGAGTTAAATGGCATATAAGATAATTACCCCCATAATAACATCCCCTTCATCTATTCGATTCAAATTGTAATTGATCAACAAAATCTTCTCTTGCAACTATTGATTTTGTTGCACATACAAATACACTATTTCCTCCGCCCCCCCCCCCCTCAAATATGAATTTGGGTTGCTTATTTGTTGTCCCTGGTCATGTACTATTTATACACCCTTCAATATTTATGGCAGCTTTTGGCCTTCCATCAATATACATAGTCACTCCTTTGTTATGATTCTTGTTCAATAGTTGTATATAATTTGCAACAACTCTGTATCTTTGCATACTTCACATATAGCTAGCCAACTCTGTATCTCTTGCAAAAAAAATTCGCACTATGTCATATTCAAGCCTTCCATCTCAACATGTACACTTTATTAGGGTCCGTCACACCCACATAGACTTCTCTGAACAAATCCAGAGTTAGCAATGCATAAATTGCGGGACTTATGTGGAAACCCGGCTGCTTCTTGTGTACAATGGACATCAGACAAAATTGAAGCTTTCCTGAAGAGGATTTGATACCATATTAGAATTAATGTGCCATTGATCTTCAGGAAATGAGTGCCATTAGATTTAATTATTATGTGGTGTAAAAGGAATGAATAATACCCACCGAATAAAACAAATCTCATAGGAAACAAACAAGTATTGCTCAATATAATTACAATATAAACTTCATTAATTCCAACAATATACAATGGTGTTACATAAAGGAGAATTTGAATCATGTGGATAAGGTTTAAATTTACCAACTCAACATGACTGACTGGCTAACTAGAAGTGTCTAAATCACTATCAGAGTTCACTAGGCTAACTCTAGATGTCTAATTTAGTCTCTCCATCAGTTATAATCAATTAAACTAGTTGAACTAATGTGGTAGGTGAGAATTAGGCAAGAACTGGTGCCTTCCCACATGCATCCATGTAATACTGGTGCTAACTGAACTGGAGAACATATAACTGAATGTAACTGGAGCATAACTTAGCTTGACTAGTTACCAACTACCAACATCTAAAGAAGGTTGGTGGTGGCATTCCTAGTGGCTCCTAAATTGTAGGTATTGGTCTCAGAGGAACATAAATTGAAGCATGAAGGTGCAGTCAGTTGCAATTAACCTCTACATGTGTTCTCGACACTCTAATGACTAGTACTGCTGGCCCCATTATCCCAAGTGGACCCAATGGTACTAGTGGACCCAATATTAATTAATGACTCCTAAGTTAGGAAAATATAATCTAATAGACTAGTATGGAGAAGGGAGGATTATAAATCCTAACACATCCATACTGCAAACTTGGCCTTATTTTACTTCCATTCACCATCCCGCAAGGAGGCCCACCAGTGTTCCATTGTTATTTTTTTTATCCACATCAGCCATGTTCACAACATCACCCCTTTAGGTACATCGAACACTTGCTCCTTGCTTGAATGACAGTTACAGAGTTTCTGTTAAGATATTTTCTGACTCCTTTAAGAATGAAAATATTTTCGAGCACACTTTCTTACCTTCACGCTCATTAAAGTATTTGAAGAGGCATCTATGCAACATCATTTATCTACTTTTCCAGACTACGTAGACTATTTAAAGAAAAGGACCACCCTGGCACCTTCCAACTAGGAACGTTTCCCTTTGTATCCTTTTAGGCTTAATCGGGTATTAGGATTGTAACTTATGAAAATTATCACTCATGGTTGTATTTAAGCTCTTTTCCAGCCCTCTCATAAAGAAAAGAGGTGAGCACACTTGGTTTCATTCATACTCGTAAAAATATTTGAACGACCTTCCAATCAGTATAGGTTTAACCTTTTTCAGCCTGGTTGGACTACGTAGGGAAAATAAGTCTCTCTGCCCCTTTCGACTGTGAGAGCTCTCCTTTGTACACTTTTATCCCTTTTCAAACTTAGGAGACTACTGTATGAAGAAGAGACCCCACTAGAGTCTTCTTCCTATTTTCAGACTCTCTAAAAATGTAACCAACATCGAGCATTTATCATCTCGGGATCGACATAAATCCATGAGATAGTATCATAATGAGCATACTTCTATCCCTTCTTCGAGCTCCTTAAACTATGAAGAAGGCCCAAATGGTGCCTCTAGGAGCCAATACGTATTACACATAGTCTCCATTATGGTAGCTTCCCCCCATTGGGTCGCCTTTATTCAGAGTACTCTGCGATGAGTCTCCCTTGGACCCCTTGGATATCACTAGTCCAGTTAATTCCCTAGGTATCTCCCATTACAGTCATCTCCACGATTCCACAACTAAGATTCCCTCCCCATGATTCAGTATCATTTGCTACCAGGTCATCCCTACCATCATACTCTGAACAAAGGAAGTTTGAGTCCCCCATGATCCCCTTCCCCTGCTCCCCATTCAATGTCTCAGACCCATTACTGTTCCATATCTCTAGTTTTTCCCCTCACGCTTCTATCAAGGAAACCTCAATGCCTTGGTAGTTGCAGGTATCCCTCTGTCGAAATCAACAAAAATATTCTAGAGGATAGAGCTAGAGGTCCCTATATCCTAGTTTCATCCACCTTATTGATGATTTCCTTGGACCACTTGAAAGGAGTTCATTGTGTCTCATGTGCTCGACTTTAACTCCATCATCACACCATTGATATTCATACATGGTATTGGTTCCTTCATTATTGGGTCGAAGACCCCAGTTTTCACCTGACTCTAGCACATTGTTGAGTCTATTATGGAACCCCTACAGTTTCATGTCCCTTGTGATTTCCATGCTACATTGGGGACAATGTTCGGAAGCCCCTCAGTTGCATGCTTCCATGTATCTACAATACTTGATGCTGTTTATTGTACCTCAAATGTTTCGACTCTTAGTCATTGAGTCCATACAGATGTGTGCACCTCCAGATACAATAGAGCATCAGTTGTTGTGATATCACATTCCATGATAATTCAATTGTTTGTATGTACCAGTTCTTCATATCAGTATATGTATTCAGCCTCCCATTGAGGCCACAATTATGTACTACCACTTGTATATATGTATTGATAAGATCTCATTGTTTGGGCCTTGATCCCCATTTTATATTGAGGCATTGTTACGAGCATGGGTTTTTCCGCCTTGTCCATATACATGCCTAAGATTATATGTACCTCATCCATTTTTTAGAATAAATACAAACCAAAATCCACTGCAGTTCGAATGAGGAGACTCCACTCCTCTGTAGTCCTCTCTGGTCTCTCCACCATTGTCACCATTTCTCCCTTGATCCTATGATGTCTATTGAACATACCACTAGTACATGTGGACATTTTTCCCATGGAAAATCGTTGCTATTGCAACACTTTTGCATTGCTATAGTGACGAACCCGACCCCTTTTTTTCATGGGAAAACATTCACCCCTGTAGCAACACTTGCTACAGTTCGTCGTTATAGCGACATAAAAGACATGAAATTTAAGGGCCTCAGTTCGTCGCTATAGCGACACAATTGTATGTTATAAAATTTTTTAAGCCAACTATACTCCGTTGCTGTTGCAACGAGGGTTCGTCGCTATAGCGACGGAAAGTCCTTGCAAGTTTTGATGGACTTGCTAGGTCTTTTCGTCGCTATAGTGATTGAGATGTCTATTTTAAAAAAAAATGTTATACGTATAACATTATGCCAACCATTTCAAGGGAATATGCCAACCATATGCCAACCATTTCAAGGGCTTCTTCCTTTTTATATAAACCTTCTCAAACATATCCACAAAGTGACCAAATTGGACCAAGATGCCATCTAAATGTAAAAACGTCACTCCATAAAACAACCTCTGAGTACAAAAAAAATCCTCATAAAATAGGCATGAACCATGCGGAAAAACCACCAAGGTGGACCATCTCAATGGGTAACCTCTAAACATGGAATACCTCTTATGAAATGGTGTATAAAGGAGTATTATCTTTCCATAATAAGGCTGGACGTTTTTATAAGCTTGTCAAAGATCCCATGCTAGGGTGTTTCTTCTAATTGTTGAGGTCTTAGGCTAAGTTGTGTGATGCTTTCAATGATCATTCATAGATGAACTAAAGCCTACTCTAAGGTTGATGACTTTTCTACTGACATGATTGCTTCAGCAGGTCCCTCAACATGTATGCACACAAGGATATAATAGTTGAGTTCCCTTTTACAATAAGGCATGTGATATCCAAATTAGAACCAGTCATGGGCATGAATTCTCCACAACAATCATGTTGGGTATTTTCCTTCCTTCACTTATTGTTGGAAAGGAAAGTTTTATGATAATTTGTTGAGGATGACACTGCTTTAGGACAACACACAATGCTCCATATCTTCTTGTTCAATGCAAATTTATGGCTAATGATGTTTATGTTTGTTTGAAGGCCTAGAGTTTGCCCACAATTTATTTTGAAGTTTGTTTGATGTTTCTATAGCGTATAACCATGTTTGTTTCCCACCGAACCTTCCTCAAAATATAATTACCAATCAAATGGGGATCTCAATGATGATGACAAGCCTTCTCGTGTTCTTACAAATCCTATTCAAATTGTTTCATGTTGATACAAACTAAGACTGGAGATGTTATGGGTACTCATAATGATGTTTTGCATGCTGATTAGGGATGGATCTACTTCTTTTTTATGATTGTTGGTGAGTGTTAGATGCTCACAACTGGCATTGAAATACCCAAAACTGATTTTTGGCCTTTCATACTATTGCATGAAAATAAAAGAGTGCCATAACTATTGTAACTTGTTGATGTGTGCAAAAAATTGCTTCTTCATGGGTGTTTGATGTCTGGATTATGCCTTAAACAACCTATATTTGCAAGAATATCCCATTTGGGAGCTAGGAAATGCCCAGAATGCTAAAAGGACTTGTCCACTTTTGCATTAGTCAGACTGATGGAAATATGGGGTAACACCTCAAAAGTGGAATATCCTCCATAGATGTGTTCCAATGCTTCTCCAATTATGCGATACAATAGACCATCTAAGTCAAATAGTTCAACCTTAATAAGCTAGAACCATGCCAAGTGACTTTGAAATATCACACAAAGGGTCTCCAAATTAGAATGGTTTCTTCATAATGGCATCTAATCATCCTGCAAGGACTGAATTCTCCTCAAGGGGACCATTAAATTGATGTTCCAACGCATGAATTAAGAAGAAAGGATCCTTCAAAGGTTGACTTTCCTCCATAGAGAGATATAAAAGAAATCAAATGGAGGGCACCTTATCATTCATCATTCATATGTTGTCCAAAATATCCTAGGACACTGAATTCTAGTATCTAAAGTAGGCCAAGGAAATTTGATAGGGTTGAATTCTATAATTTTAAAAAGTGATGTGAAAGGGCCTCAAAAGGGCAAAGTAATGTTCTACACCATGCAAATTCGCTTCAAGGAGGATGTCTTGCACTCTATTCATCAACTTAACGTTGAATATGCTAAAGCAGACCTTCAAATATCCTCCAAATCCTCACAGTATGGGATGGAACCTTTAGATAAGGTAAGAAAAGAGCCAAATATTCAACACAATTGGTTTATCTAATATGCAATCAATTTGAAGTGCGGATTGACCCACCTGAATAGCATAACTTAAACATATAAGGGTTCCTTCTAGGGTGGGAATTAGATCGAGGGCTTATAAAAGAAGGCTAGTCAATTAAGAACTAAGGATTTTGAATGAAATAGGGCAAAGACCAAATAATTATCCCCTAACAAAATCGTTGCTTCAAGGCTTATAATAACCCAATTTTCTCTTTACTGATGTTTCTAGGACTAGTAAGGTACATGCTACCCGGAATCATAAAACAATGACCCAGGAATGCTCAGAATATGGATATTTTCTCCTGTTAAGAAGTGAAGTATGCACAGATCTAAAAAAATGCACCAATATCCCTCCAACAAACTCTCACAGTTTCTGCATATTGTTTTTTAGATCATTTATTGGGGTATTTTTAGAGTTGATCAATTCTAAAATTATGGTTCAATACCTAGAAATAGTGATGATAGAGACCATCTTATAAACTTTTGAATATCCTTTCATTTTATTTTCAAACTAAGTCCCTTTTCCAAATCCATTTCTACATCAACCATCTTTATGAAAGTTCCAAACTGAGCCACTTTTTTTTATATTGTCAAGTGATCAGATTAATGGCTTGTTTTAGATATGAGGCTGCAGGGATACAAACTAGTTTGAGGCTTTTACATACTTGAATTTCCCAAGAACACCAGAAAAACCAATAATGAATATCATGCTAAATAGATTAGAGACTTTATGAGACTTTTTATGACATGATTCCTTGGCTCTTTGGGTTACCATTCAATACACATTCCTATAGCATATTTGAGGGAAGAATTCATGTTATTTTATGATAAAATCCTATTTGTTGAAGCTTGTTCAATTTCCTTGGTTGATGTTTCTTACAGTGGAATGAAAATTACTTGGAGGAGTTTAGAATGTCCTCATGTTCAAATAAAATCCTTTTTAACATCTACAACTAAAATTGCATCTACATATATGTTTGCAAAGGTTGCTCAATAATACTGTCTATATCATCCAAATATATCCATAGTTGGCAAGGTTGTTTTTATTATTGTTACGTTCATCTTATCACCCATTGACAACTCAAACACCCTAATCTGGAATTCTAGTATTCATTTTTCTTACCCCCATTTTGGTATGGGTGTACCTTACAATGGTATGGTTATTTAGAGTAGTTTTGGGACTTTTTGTAGCCTTAAAAGAGAAGTTATGGGGACCAAACGTAGTGAAGGAAATCCAACATCATAATGTGCTAGTGTTGGGGATGAAGAAAAACTATCATGAAAGAGGGATGACCTAGGCATAAAAGGAGACATGTAGCAACAACATCCTACTAGAAAGTAAGAAAACATTCATGGAAACAAGATGGTAATGAAATCCAGTAGTAATGATAATTTGTGCCAATAGTGGCATAACTATAGAAGCATATATAGGATTGTAATATGTTTCATAATACCTATTCAAAACATTTTGTTTCAATGTGAAGATATATGGAAGGTGTCCAATTTGTTCCTCATTTAAGTCTACATTTTTTATGTTCCTCATCTCTGGGTAGTTATGGACCCTATAACATCAAGAGCAATATATTTAGCAGTGGTAAATGGACATCATTAGGAAACCTATGCATTCCAACATCTTCAAACCTTTTTTCTGGGCATAAATGATGGTTGTTCTGACATCCTAATCAATAATTGACATCAACATTACAAATTCTAGGTGTTTTTTTCCATAGAAAAAGGTGTAAACATAAGTAAAAAGCAGATCCTGGCAGTTGGTGGAGGTAGGTTAGTGATAAAAAGGGCCTTAAATCAACATGAAATGCAATAATGAGTAGTCCTTTGAGCACAAACAACCCTAAAATCAGGTCTGGGCACAAATAACCCTAAAGCATACTGAAAACAACAACAATAATTTCTTATCAAATCGAAACCCACATCGGATGCTTGCCTAAAACCTTCACATTCATTTTAACTTACATTTAGTCGTTGAATATTTTGGAGAAACTATATTATCTCATTAATAAGTAAACCCCAAATTATATCAATATTAGCGTGGTCCTCTTAGGACTTATATATCGTTTAACAATATTAATAAAATTGGGACAACTTAATCTTTTAGGACATTCACACATATTAAATTTTAAACCCTCTTCTGGTCTTTCACCATTGGACAAGTAAAAGTTACTCGAACGAAAATCAAATTTGAGTTCTGGAAAATTAACAGTTTAACCCTCAAGAAAAGCATTTTTATCATCAAATTGCATGTTTCAACCAACTAAGACATGAATTTAACGCTAGTATATTTTTGTGTTATTTGGGGAAATGATCATGAGACTATAATAAGGTTGATTTTCTTTGGAGACAGTCAGAGAAATTGCGAGCCAGAAATTACTTCTCTGTTGTGATTTCATGCTAATAATTATTGGAGAGGTTTCCTAGAGTAAGTAACAACCTTCATTCCAATTGAAATCTCAACAAACAACATCTTTCCCTTGTCACTAAAAATCTCAATAAAACAATAACTTGATACAGTTTGCAGCCATGCTGACAATTAGCATGTTTTTTCTTGCTTTCCTCCACAGGTAGTTGGGATGAATTGAATCCCTTACTAGTGGTAAATTCTATATATACAGGGTCAAGATGATTTAAAGGGGTTAGGCAGTATTATCATGGAGCATGTTACAATAGTTAGACATCTCATCATCCTTCCACCTCTAGGTTCCCATGATATACTTCCACCACTGTATACTACTAGAGCTAGTGCAACCAGACTGCTTCCACCTTGTAAGATGATCATAATTTAGTTGCCAGACTGTCAATAAAATTTCTATAAACAAAACCTATCATGATAATTCATTTGTTAAGCAATTAACAAGTACTAGCTTCAACAAATATTAAAAGTGAAATATTTCCAAAATCCAAAATTAGAAACCCCTTTGATTAAAGATGCTACAAAAAATCCTAGACGTATTACATCCACAAGACCTCCAGTCATAAAGCTACAAGTGATACATTCTGTTAAAAGCCACAATTGATACCTTCAATTACAAATCCAAAATTAGGGTGGTTTTATTTCCATCCTCGCTAAGGATGGAAATGGACCGTGTCCCGACAAGCCAATCAACCTGGATTCTGAGGATAAAGAGCGCTAGTTGGTTTCCCTATAACCATTATGTTTCTATGCAATTTCTTGCTATCCTATGTTTAGTTATAGTAAATCTAGTAATATTACTATTTTACTTTAGTATAGTTACAATCCATAGACATAAAAAACAATCTTATATCTCTGGAATGCTACTGTTTTCCCTAGTGGCAAGCCAACCGTAGCATAATTTTGTATATTGTGTACATTTTAATATAATATAATCCGTAAACTAGATTATAAAAAAATATAATCTTGGGTTTAGGTTTGTTGCAATTTCCTCTACAGAGGTGGTGCAATATGAAATGGAGAAGGCCATATTGGTGTCATTGATTAAGAAGTCTGAATGATGCCTTCAATGGGAAGGCGCTGAGCCAATTGGAATTGATGTCCTTAAGTTCATGGTTCCGACTAATGATGGAGAAGATATGGAATATCCAGATGCTAAAAATCATGACATGGGTTGAGGAATAGTATCCATATGCTAAAAAGGATGACACGGGTTGAGGCACAATTTGTGGCAACCATTGTTGTTTTTGTTGTTGCTACTTCTACTATGATGTTTCATTTAGATGCTAAATTAGGGCAATGCACTATGTTGTCGCATAGAACATTAGGAATGATTGTCACTTGCATTGGAATTATGTAAAATGTATCTCTTTTAATAAGCAATTTTGTTGACTAATTTTATTGCTTGTCTCAATTCACCATACCTTCTCATTTTTCCTTTGCTTGTCTTGGTCAAATAATCTCATCTCATCCATCTCAACTTGTCTTGTTGCTTATCTTCGAAACCCCAAATTGACAATAAAATTGAGATATAAGTTATGTCAGCTCATATTGTCTCATAAGGGCATGTCTTGATTAGCTTGGTTAGCTAGGGTTGACTATGGTTCAAGATTTGTTTCACACAAGCCTATCACATTTTACTAGGTGAGTTGTTTTATCAACAATGTGAATGTTAGTGAATCACTAAGGTACCCAATTGATATGATAAACATGTGCAAAGTAGCCACTTTATCATCTAGATGTTTGGATAGAACTTAGACCTTATTCTCATATTTTATTTGTTTTGTCTTGTTACAAAGCTCTAAATGAGCAATGACCTAAAGAAAAAAGTAGAGATTATGCACAATCAGAGAATTGATGGTTCTAATGTTCATTCTCAAGCACACTCAAATACATCCTATAAATTTCCACTCTTTTAAATTTCTATAACAAAATCTTCTGCATTGGAATAAACCAGAACTTCAACATCATGCATAAATTTTTTTGTGAATTACAAAATTTTAAATTCTTTTCCCAAAGGTTTATTTTTTCCGTGAGCAGTTGAGTGATTACCTTAAAGGGTCTCAAATCAAATCATCCAGTAAAATGATAGCTTGTAATTGCCTACAAACATTCTGGTTCTTCTATAGCCTTGAATGAGTTTGAATCATTCGCGACCTTCCTTTTTTATTCTTATTTCTAGACTCTCACCAATATTCTAAACTTTGGCTCATTGTTAGAAATTCACTTTTTATGTGAAAACATGTAGCAACCCTTCTCTCAAGCTAGGAAACCGTATTTACCAAATTCCTAAATTTCTTATCAAATTTGATAAGAATGAACCAAGTTACCAATAACAATCATAATAGTGACGCATATCCAATAATATACAATGGATCATTCATGAATTTATCTTGTTCATTAATTGGCACCACAAATTTTTTAACCAATGTACATAACTGACAAAGCCTCAAAACAACAAAATGCCTCCACATTTTTGTTAGATTAGATTGAGTAGCTAGTTTTAGTTAGACTTGGCCGAGTCAAACTGGGTCATCTTGACTGCATCTATTTTTGACTCAGCCGACTCTGATGGCAATGATTATGAGAATCTATCAACACTGTTGCATAAGAATCTAAGTATGTCATAGTTAACACATTTGTTCCTAGAGATCCATTCAAATTTCTGATTTTACTGAACAATTACAAAGTGAAAACTAGCCTATCCTCATAATATTTGATGTATGGCATTTATGTCATGAACTTTCCTAGCACATTGAGATTCTCTGTTTATAAGAGATGATAAACTATTTCACTGTAACTACACAGAATGTGCAGGCATGTGAGAAACGAATCCTAATTTTATATAAACATAATAAAACATTAAAATGAATTAGAATTCAATGGTTAATCTGGACTTCATTGGCTGCTACGAACATTAAAGGAACAACATTCCAAATAATTTTGTTGGTTAGCTGCTGGAGGTGTCAGTGTAAAAAATTCCCACCGTAAAATTTATCTAGAAGACAATGGTTTCATGGTTAAAAAATTCAGCAAAATAGAGTACTTGCAAACCCTTCTAACTCCTAGACACAATTCTACTGAAACCAGGTCCAATGTTATAGATTGCGGGGAAAAATATTGCCACAAATTAATCGAAAACTACTAACTTTCAAATAAAACTCACATGTTTTTCATGAAAACCTTAATTTTCCCCCAGGGTTAAGGGTTTATGGTTTAAACTTACCAATGTATTGTCAAGTGTTTCGGCCAGAATAAACTTGTCGTTTGGCAAAAAATTGACAAATGAAATAAGAGGTTCTCGTCATTGATGAGCGTCTTCAAGCAATGGCCAGTGGCAGAATCCCAAATCCCGCAGATCCCGTCATAACTGCTGGAAACTATCAACGACTCATCCCTCTTGAAGTGAATGACCGTCATGGGGTCTGAATGGGTAGGAAAAACCTTTAATAATTTTCCCTTCCTCACATCCCAAATCCTCACAGTTTCATCAAAGGAGCCAAAAAATATAAGATTCGACTACAAATTGAAATTAACATAGAACACATAATTAGTGTGGCCCTTCAATGTTTTGATGCTATCACCTGTGTTGACGTCCCATATGCGTAGGGTTTTATCATCGGAGGCAGAGAAAATGCAATGGTAATCCTACAACCATGCCATGTCGGAGATGCCCTCCGTGTGACCTTGGAGCTCCTTCTTCACACTCCCGTCACATGTAGACCATATTCTCACGGTTTGTCGGTAAAGGAACTCCCCAAAACTTCCACTTCTGCTAAATCAGTTCCAGTACACGGGATAAATAATAGTGGACCAAAGGAAGTTTACCCTATTATTTGGTAGGTTCTCCTACTTTTGCCCATGCTTGTGCAATGGAAACCCCCTATGGCATCATTTCACCAATTCATAGTTTGGATTTGGGTCCTGCTCCTGTGCCCAGTCCTACTTGTAAAATGGAAACCCCCTATGATGTCATTTGTAGTTGGGTCGATTCAGTGTTTTTCACGCGATGATTTCACTGTTGGGATTCGGGTTTTTTTTTTCAATAGCATCGGGTTTGTGTTGTAATATATATACACAATGTAATTTGTTTATATATATATCAATGTAATATATATTATACAAATTACAATGTAATATATATATATATATATGTGTGTGTGTGTGTGTGTGTGTGTGTGTGTGTGTGTGTGTGTGTGTGTGTGTGTGTGTGTGTGTGTGTGTGTGTGTGTGTGATAAAAAATAATAATTAATTTAAATTTTTTTTAATTTTTAATTTTTATTATCATGTGAACCATAGTGCTTTTGGGGGTTATTAGGACATGGACCATAAGGGTTTGCTTATTTTGTGTTCTCACAAGTTTTTTTCATGGGAAGAAGAACAAATAATGGGCATGAGAATGTCTAATCTACATTTCTAATGGAATTAAAATAGATTGGAACCATACCAAACTTTTGACTTCAATGTTTAAGAATGTTGAGGAAGAGAAAAAGGAAATGAAGGAACAAATTGAATCATACCTCCATGGTCGTAATCGACATAAGTAAGAGTGTTATGGGTTTTTTCAGAGATAACAAACCAAGAGTTAAAAACCTCCAATGTTACAAAATCTACATTCCATCTTTGTGGAAGGTAGTTGTGAGTAAATATGTCAAATTTGATGAAGATGCATGATCCTCCAATTCTCAATAACCTCTTATTATTACTAGGGGTGTAGAGGATATTTCTTCCCAAAAGGATGATCCACATATTTCAAGAGCCTTATTGTCACTATGCATTAAATACATTGTACAATCAACTAAGTGGTAAGAGGAGGACACACATTGATTAAAAGGTTAATCATAATAATTGTCTACTAGTCATATCAAACTTTGAAGAAAATAGGATATGGAACCTTCCTCATGTTCTTAATTATACACCGAGGCCCAGGTTGTATAAACCTTTGGGATCACTAAGAAAATAGGAGAGTATACCAATGTTCACCTAATCACTTAAGTGATAAAGAAACATTTATACATTAACCATGGATATACTACATGCAACAAAGAGACCACAAGTGGTGCAACCCTTTTATCTATTGTTGTAAAGCTGTTTCATAATTGAGGAACCAAGAATAACCAAAAAATTACTTGGAGGAGCATTTATAATCACCAAAACATTAAAGATATCAATGCATGCCATGTTCTGCTAGGAAGACCTTGGAAATTTGATAGGAAAGTTGTGCATGATGGGAACACAAACTACAGGGTGCGGAGGAATCTCTTATCCTAGCTGATTTGTACACTAGTCTAAACCCTTGTCAAAGGAACCCCATTGGAGTTATCAAGTCTTGTATTGGGAAGTCCAGTGTGTAACTCAATGGGACTCTTAATATTTGAATCCCCACAAACCTCTGTAACTCCCAATGAAACTCTAACAACCTTTGTAAAGAGTGGATAGCTATAGTAGATCCTAGAGTGGGTAGCTACAAAATATGGATTACATGTGTTAATGCACACATAAATGAAGATATTACACAATGGACATAGTTCCTATGATATCTCTCCATATCAATTATGTCATGGTTCTCATCTATCACTAGTACATGTGAACATTTTTACCATGGAAAATCGCATGATGATGATGATTGCTATTATTCTATTGAGTATGAACATGATGATGAATATGATAACATTGTTGATGACGATGATGATGATGATAACATTGGTGATGATGATGATTATAACATTGACGATGATGAGGCTGAGGATGAGGATTAGGTTGATTAGGATGTCGATGATGATGACAACGACGATGACGACGACGACGACGACGATGATGATGATGATGATGATGATACCATTGATGATATTAAAGATGAAGATGATGATGGTGTTGGTGATGATGATGATGATTATGATAACATTGATGACGATGATGATTATAACATTGACGATGATGAGGCTGAGGCTGAGGATGAGGTTGATTAGGATGTCGATGATGACAATGATGAAGATGATGATGATGTTGATGATAATGAAGATTACAATCATCCACAGAGAATTGATGAACAAAATATGAGGAGAAATAAGACAAAGGAAATGTTTGGGTATAAAGAAGATGATTCCAGGATCACTTGGATGCTACAAAATTTTCTTTACAAATTTTGCTTCTTCATTTCATTTCAAAATAGTGTTATTTGTTCTCCTCAAAGGAGAAGTTTATCCCTTTCACAAAATACAGAGGGATCAACATACTCAAGTAAAACCAACATACTTGTTCACACATAAGGGGTGATCAAGATTCCAAAAATAGTGAGTGTGCAATCTAGGCATGCAATTTGCATGCTTTCATCCATAATCTATAACAATGTTTTCCTGCATCTCAATTTAGTTTCATTGACAAATTATGAAGAACATAAAGGGAAGAAAAAAAGGGGAACAAAAAGGAAAAGAAAGGAAAAATATAAAGTAGACATGACAAATTCATGTATTAGGATGTGCATTCATAGTTATTTATGAAATACCTAAAGTCATCCTTGAAGCTTCTCCCTCTTAGGAGGTGGGGCCTTATCAGAATTAGTTGCCTTAGATATGCAAGATATCATGGATTGTTCAAACCCTGATGTGTTTGGTAATTGAATGGATATCAAAGAATCACATGGATCAATGACTACATTCTTCTACATTGGTAGGGTCAAGGATTTTTTGTTGCTTGTCATGGACATGGTCTTCTTCATGGGTTGTGTAGGAAGGTCAAGTCCAACCAATGAATCACATGGATTAGCAACTACATTCTTCTCCTACATTTGTAGGGTCATTGAGTTTTGTTTCTTTTCATGTCCATGGTATTCTTCATGGGAAGTGGAGGAAGGTAAATCCCCAAACCCATGGATTGAATCCTAGAGCCTGTGGACTCAAATGACAAGAAATGTTTTGTTCTGAGCTTATTTTGGTTATGAAATCTATGGCCTAGAAATGTTATTTGATCCCCTAGATTTGTGTTTTCATACTTTGATGGGTTAATGAATTATTATGAATTTATTATTTATGTTAATGAATTAAAATTATATATGAATTTAAATATGATCATGATGACGACGATGACGACGACGATGATGATGGCGATGATGATGAAGAGGATGACGATGAAGATGATGATGATGACGATGATAATGGCGATGATGATGATGAAGAAGAAGATGATGATGAATATGGTGATGACGATGATGATGATGATGATGGTGATGACGATGATGGTGATGATGATGATGGCGATGGCGACGACGACGATGGTGATGATGATGATGGTGATGATGATGGTGATTGTGATGATGATGATGGTGATGATGATGAAGATGTCAATGAGGAAGAGGGTGATGATGACGATGACGACGATGATGATGATGATGAATATGATGATGAAGATGATGATGATGATTATGGTAATGTTGACGATGATGATAATGATGAAGAAGAAGATGATGATGATGATGGTGATGACGACGACGACGATGATGATGATGATGATCATTATTATGATGACTATATTGATGATGATGATGATGATGATGATGATGAAGATGATGATGATGATGATGATGATGATGATGAAGATGATGATGAAGATGATGATGATGCTGATGCTATTACTGCTGCTGCTGCTGCTGATGATGATGTTGACGATGATGAATATGATGATGATGATGGTGATGACGACGACGATGATGATGATGATGTTGATGATGATGACGATGAAAAATATGATGATGACGATGGTGATCATGATGATGGCAACGATGATGATGACGATCAATATGATGATGATGAAGATGATCAGGATGATGATGATGATGATGAAGATGATGAAGAAAAAGAAGAAGAAGAAGACGAAGATGATGATGATGATGATGATGATGATGAAGAAGATGGCGATGATGATTATGATGATGATGATGATGATGAATATGACGATGATGATGACAATGATGATGATGATGATGATGATGACAATTTATGTTTTGGTCTTATTATTAATGTGATATAGAAGTAAAATGTCCCCAAAAAAGTGATTGTATGTGTGAAATAATAGAATAAATTCCAAAATATGTTCATTTTAGAACAACATATTCATTCCTTTCATAGAATTACATACAACAAGTGAAATTCATAATGTCCACTCTAACAATGTAATTGAAAAATCCACTAACCATTTCATCAAACCAGTTCTAGATTACTGATAGGAACAATATCATGAGACTGGGCACTTCATTAATGGCAAGTTGCAACACACTAATTCTTGGGACAAACTCATTTTAGATTGATAAACTTGTGCATTTGGTTAGGATAGTTGTTTATAATCTACCACTCAACATTTGGAGAAAATGCATGAATTTTTAGATCATAAATTCGAGTTGAATGCTTATATTTTCTTGTAAGTGGACCCATGCATTTCATATCCATCTTGGAGAATGATGAAATCCAACACTAAATCTAGATGCTACTACAAAAGGGGAATGTCAAATTGAGCACTTCATCATATGGAAGCACAATTATGCTCATTTAGAAGAAAGACGACATATATGCAATAATTATTGCACCCTAAAATAAGTTAGTTAAATTTATATTCTTGTAAGGTTGTTCATTTCTCTTTTACCTTTTTTATTATATTATATTATATTTATATTTATTTTAGTATAATATAGTTCATAAATTAAAAAATTATAATATCCTTTTATTAGGTGTATACATTATGGATTACCTTATATTTTATTCTCACCAATTTGACAACCCAATTTACTTCCTATTGGTGTTGGTGCTAGGATATTAAGTAACCTTTAAACACTCATCACCCCCAATTTTCCCTCTACTAGTGCGTGCGTGACCCCACTTGCCATCTCTAGTGATATACTGTTATACATGAATTTAGGTTAGCTAGTATAGGTTTAAATGAGGTACTTTTTTGTCCTCAACCCATATTAAGAAAGTCTTGTGAACATTATGTTATGGGTATGAGCTTTCATAAGGTATGTATGCTTCCTATTTTATTTTCAATTGATTTGCATCAAATTCTCATAATACTCATTTACATACACATGTTAGTATTTATCCAACAATATCCATTAGATTTAATCATATTCACTTTCAATTATGCTACTATTTCTAAACAATTTACAGTTATTTATGCCACATTATGTTATCAACTCACTTTATTCAATATATGGTAGATTAGTAATATCAAAATAAACATAGTTCTTTACAAAAATTGTTACGGAACACAAATACATCATTTATGTAAAACATTAATTACTCCTTGAGCATAGATAACTATGCAAAGTAACTACACATATAAGAAAACTATCACATCATTATAAAATATATGCATATCACTCAAATAAAAAATCACAAATTAAAACTTTGATAAAAATGGTACCATAGATCGTAGTAAGCATATCACATCATTATAGAATATTTGCAGATCACTCAAATAAAAAAATCAAAGTGAAACATTAAAAGACATGTTATCATAGATTGTCATATATAATAAGCATATCGCATCATTATAGAACATGTGTATCACATATCAATTCATGTCTAGAAAGCCATATGCTTCCCAAAGGGAAGACACATACACTTGGCAAGACATATACTAGACATGCTAATACTAATTTGAGCAAAAATAGTGGTCATGGAAAAATAATGTAGTGGTAATTGAGGTGAGAATGAATAATTAGATTGAGTAACAATGGAGGTAGCCCCCATGGTGCAAGAATCTACTCCACTAAGGGAAGAGATTCAAAAGTTAGAGTGGGTAGGATTGATTGGAATAGAATATGATAAGGTGGTGGCCATAAGGATGGGACGGAAGCTCCAAATGTATTTTGCATGGGTGAACTATATTAAATTATAGATTACGCAATGCCTTTTCCAGTTATTGTAAGAATAAATATGATCATCCTTTTCCAGTTGTGGGAGAATATGTCTCAAAAATATTATAAAGTGAGAGTTGTGGTGGTTCTGAGTAGTGATCCATCTACCCTTTGCAAGATGGATGTAATCCCTAGGTCCACATTTGTCTCTTATTCTTTTGTCCCAAGTGGCCATCATCATCATAAGTTAAGTGAGTGTTATAATCTAATATGTCATTATGCATTTTCCCCTCCATTATTCCTACCAAGCCTTATAACATGGAGCATGTAGAGAAGAGTCAAGATTCACGAATCTCTTTATTTTGTGATTAAATGATATGTGTTCCTAGTTGCATGAGGTTTAGTATCCCTTATATACACTTAGGATGGTTTTCTATATTGTATATATACATTATATGGATATTCTTGAAGATTTTATTTTACAAGTGTTTTAAAGTTTTTGTATAGCTGTTATGGTCAATAATATTTATTATCTTATCATCATGACCTACTAGCTAAATATATGTTATCTAGCAACATTATGGAACTTTCGTTGCTCTAGCAATGATCTTTGGGGGAATTTTCAAAATTTTCCAAAAATTTAAACTATTTTCCACGAAAACAATGATTTTAACTTTTTCGTGGGACTTTTGAGCCATATGTAGCAATGTACAACGAGATCCTACCCTCACACATCAGGGGACGATCTGTTAACACAAAGAATTGTTCACCTAGCTCTCCATGGTCCACACCATAATTATACATCATAATCCCACCATTATTTCCTCCATTTTGACATTCACAACTAAAATTCCACCAAATATGATCCAAAACATTATTATTCCTTCCCCCATAAATGAAGGGAGGTTGAGAATTTATTGTGACTTATCCCCACTCTCTCCAAAAAGGACCAAAAAACCCTAAAATGAGAATGGGTCAAAAATCATAGATAAATACCATGCACAATAAAATACCATGGGTAAAAAAACCTTGGATCATCCTATTAACACATTGTGAAGGTCCCCCCCCAAACATTACATTGCATGACATTACTTTTCACTTTTCTCCATTGTTCCCGTATTTTTTCCATATAATTTTCCATAGTGTATGTTGAGCTTGCTCCATACCCTCTTGGATCCATCCCCCTTTTGACAACCATTAGTGGAGATGACTGGAGAACCAAATAGTGGAGATAGTGGATCATTTCTTCAGACGGCTGTAGTGGTCCATGTTATTGAAAGGTATGCTTGTTCTTGTTTTTCATTAGTTTAAAAAAATAAAACTTATAAAAATATTCCTGTTGTTGTTACTATTTATTATTGCAAGTTGAGGTTGAGAAATCCATCGCACCATGAACTCTACCCTATGATCTGAATGATCTAGGGTAGGTGCTTTTTCACGTAGTAGGGGAGAAATCCCCACTACAACTACATAGTATTTCAACTTTACATGACTCCACTAAGATATATTGTGTTTTTTCATAAACCTTTTTTGGAGATCCCTTTAAAGTAACAACCTAAAAAACCTACTTAGAATAAAATATGGACATGTGACTAGTCTCAAAACAAGATAACCACTTGAAATTATATTGTTTGTATCCTTGTTTCTAATTCCAAAAAACACCATTAACATCCAAAATAAATTCATTTCGGAGCCTTGGGCATAACATGGAATATTAACATTCCCTTGTAGAATGGATTCCATGAGTTCAAAATATGAGAATGAATATCTACAAGCTTTGGAAAAAAAATTGATCAAAATGACAAATCAACCCATGTGTGTCGAGATAAATTTCTTTGGCTTCGCTATTTGTGTTTCAAGAATAATGGTTAGCACACTCATTATACTAATTCTAAGAAATTTGTAAAATGAAAATTAAATGTATTAACCTTAATATGGAATTTTTGTCGAAGCACTGGACCAGGGTAGAGGCCATGAAGTTGAGCAACTTATTGAACTACCATACAATGTGAGGCTAGTATGCTTACATTTCTTATGGACTGGTTTCTTGACTGGTTTCCCACAGAATGGTTACTCGTGGTTCAAGTGAAGCAAATGAACACCCCGAGGATCACAAACTGGTTATGCATAGACCAAGCCAAGCAAATGAACACCCCAAGCTCCAATCCTACAAAATGGTTTCTCATTGATTGGTTAACGAAAAGGTTAGAAAAAATGATAAAATCCATTTTATCAAATATGGACTCCTTTATCACCTTAATACAAAATTAATGGTGAAACATTGGATGAGGATAGAGGATGGGAAGTTGAGCAACTAATTACCAAACTACCATACATTGTGAGGCTATTCTACTTGACGCTGATTGTAGAATAGTTGCTTAACAGATTGCTCATGGACCAGTTACTTGTGGTTCAAGTGAAGCATATGAACACCCCCAATATTGCAAACTGGTTATGCATAGACCAAGCCAAGCAAATGAACACCCAAGCTACAAGCTCGCAAACTGGTTGTTTGATTGGTTACTCACAAACTGATTAATTGTAGACCAATTGAAGTAAATGAACAGAAAAGGGCAGGAAAAAAAATGAGAAAACCCCTTTTATCAAATCTGGACCCCCTTAACACCTATTCAAAATGATTTCACTTTCCTAACATTTTGATGGTGCTAACAAGGTTATATAGTTTCAACATTAGTTTTTGGGTGTTAAAGGTCAAGGTTTATAGATTCTATGAATTTTTATAGCCATAAAAGTATTTACATGGGGTTGGGGTTATAAGGGTTATTCATTGGGAGATATAAGGGATAAGGAATGTAATTTATATAATTTATGCAATTGGGTTTATAGGGTTAGGGGTTTTATAGGTTGGATTTACAGATGATAGGGGTATGGTAAATAGTTAGGGCTTATTCGAGTCAATGCTTAAAGGGGTTAGGTTTTATGAGTGATAGGTTATGGTTTTATGGAGTCGAAGATGATGTAGGGACATGATCAAAGCCCTTGGATACCAAAATAAACATCATCATTAGGTGATATGGTGTTATGTATTACAAGTTTCTTTTGGCTTATATCTTATGTATTTTTATGTAGCAAATCCTCGATATTTCATGCGCTGGGAGAATTTTTTAACATATCCCTATGTGGTTTGTGACATATTCTTATCTTTGTATATATTAATCCTCTCCTCCTCCCATACACATAAATTCAAGTGAATAGATTCATAAGATTTCATTTTTACAAAGTATCTAATGGGTCCCATAGAATTTTGGCATTGCCTTTTGGTCCCCTTCTTCAAACAACACTAAGAGTGATGTTGATCTACCTATTGCTTGTTTTAATCTGAAGCCACAAAAAACTTTCCTTAAGTGTGTGGATAATGGTTTATCCAATGTTAAGTGTGTGATATGCTTCCTAAACCTTCAGTGTGCCTAGTAAATATTGTAAGTAGGTTTCCAAGCTTTTGTTGACCAATTCATTTAATCAACATCGATTTAGGGAATATAAGGTGCACTTATTTTTAATATGTGACTTTAGGTTTAAACAACTCTTGCCATAGTTTATTAATGAATGTGGGATAATGATTTGACACAATATAATTGAGCATTCTATGCCACTTAAAACTACAATCCAATAAGACTTGGGAAAATGTAGAGGGTGTTAATGGATATTATAAGGCACAAAAGTGAGAATAGTTGAAAAGGTGGTCCACTACCACTATTATGATTTATTTGTTGTCAACTTCCTATAGTATCACTATAAAATTTATGGATACATTAGTACGTATAGTAGCTACAATCGATAGTGGCTACAATTCCATTTGTATATTCATTGTTTCACTCATGGTACTATGATAAGCTTCACATTTATCTTGAAAAGTATGGATGTATTTTTTCATTCCATCCCCAAAAAATTATCCCTTATATCATTCATAGAATTTATGAAACTTGAGTGGTCCATTGTGGGGAAGGAATGCAACTCCTTAACACCCTTCCTTTTAAATAAGAATTCTACAACAAAATTAATACAATTTTGACACTTCAATGCATCATGTTGCCAAATATAACCCTTAGTGGGGTTGGGGCCCTCCTAAAATATCTAGTTGATTTGATTCTTTGCTCTTGAACCAATGTGTCATTATCCAATTATTTGTTTTGGTCCTAACTAAATCAATATGGTATTGGTAAACATAAATAAAAAAGAAATACTTCATATTTATATTTCTTGAACAAATCACCCACCACCACATTTAATTTTTCCTTCTTGTATATGATCTTTAAATCATACCCTAGCATCTTAGTGACTCACTTATGTTTCTTTCAAAATGAAAATCATTATTACAAAAAATACCTCAAGCTATGATGGTATTCTTTGAGCTAAAAGTAATAACCCAATGAGATAATGTTGGCAAGTGTCATTGTCATGGATGAGATAATGTTGGCAAGTGTAATTATTTACTAGTTATTTCCAATGAGATACTGCTGGCAATTGTAATTGTTTACTAGCTATTTCCAATGGATGTCCTTGTTGCATCAACACTACTCCATGACCTCTACTCAAGGTATGGCATTCCAAGGAAAAATATGTGATGAAATCAAGCACTGCTAAACAGTTTTAGTATGCATGGATTTCTCCAAAGATGAAAATGTCCTATCCATGACATTGTTAAATATGAAATCATTCCATTTTTAGCAAGGTTTTTAAGGGCATTGAAATTCACCTATAATTTCCCCCTCCCAAACCCATGTGTACCTTATATTTAATTGTTAGGATTTATAGTTATAACATGATGGTGATAATAAAGGTAGGGTTTATAGGGGTTATGGTTGAAAGAGGTAAGGATTTAGGGTTTATATGAGTTAGTGGTTAAAGGGGTTAGGTTTTATGAGTGATAGGATTATGGTTTTACGATGTTGAATATTATTATAAGGTTTATGGATGTAGGTGTAATTAGGTAGGAAATATAGGGGTTAGTGATTATAGAGTCTAATGGTGAAAGGGGTTAAAGGTGGTAGGAAATAAATTTCCTAGGTTATAAGAATTAAAAGAATTAATTATTATAACAAATATTGTGTACGGGTTATTATGGTTAGGACTTGGGTGGTATTAATTAGGTGTTCTAGGGATCTATGGTGATGATGATGATTATGATGATGATGATGATTATGATGATGATGATGATAATGATGATGCCGATGGTGACGACGACGACGATGATGATGTTCAAGATGAAAATGACGATGATGGTGATGATGTTGTCGATGAGGATGAACATGATGCCATTATAAAGTTATTTTGGTATGTATTAACTTAATAAAATTAATCATGGTTTAATCATGGGCTCTGGTTAATTTGATCTTTGTTGGCATGGATGGACAAATTGGGTCACAATGTATATGATATCGATGACGATGATGGAAATTATGGAAACCATGTTGATGATGGTGATGACTAGTCCTGAAAACCTCCCATACTATGAAGGCATGACTCTACTCCAACGATGTCAAATTTTTATGCATACAGACATCGTTTGAAGAAATTTCAATGTTGGCCCCATTCATTGCTCACTTATACGATGACAACAATTACAACGATGGTATAAAACCGAATGAGCTCCTCTTGGTTTAGAGAATAATTTATTCTCTACTAAATATGTCCAACCACGTGAATGTTTAATCTCTCATTCCCCCTCCCCCCCCCCTCACATCAATCTCAATTCCCTGACACCTAATTTGACACGATAAATAACATGTAACACACTACATAGAAAATGGAATAAACATACCGTCGCTATTGCGAAAACTTGGTGTTGATAATTCGACTCTAATGGGACAACGATATATCAACACAAATGGGGGATTGTGAAATACAATAATTTTTTTTTCACACTTTTAATGTATTTTTCGACGAAAAAAATTGATTTTATCTCAACAATCGCAATATTTCGTCGAATTTTAAGCCATATGTACTAGTGATAGGTCAATATATTCGCTTCTCACCAAGTTTATTAATCATTTTGACACATTTTACTTTATTTTGATAAGAATACACAATTTACAACTTCTTTTTATTAAACTTTTTCATGCACATAAATTCTACAAACTGGAAAAAAATGTGGGCTTCTAGGAACTAGAAAATATTGTGCGTTATAATGGGGATTTCACATATAAAATAATTGCTTGTTAGTGTTCTAAGTAAATTAAACCAAAATTCCTTTATGTAATATAGTTTAAGAGTGTATAAATATATCGTTTATATACATTTTATCAACATAATTCATAACATATAAGTGTACACACATTGTCTTCTTAAAGTATGGCATAATCCAAATGTTCATATATATGTAATTTAAATTACTGTACTTTATACCACTAATGTATATGAAATAAATGCATGAATTAAACACATTTTATGTGAGGCCCATGCCATTATTTCAATACAATGCTATCTTTGATTATTTAGTTTTGATATCATGTTTGTCTTTTTTGGTTTAACATCACATCAAAAATGCAATTATATGATTAACTGCAAAAGTTTTAGTAATAGATTAAGTATTTAAAAATAGATTAAGTGGACTTTATAAAGTTAAGTATATAGCTAACTTTATATTATTATCAATACAAGTATTTAAAAATAAATTTGATATCCAAAAATAGATTAAATTAAGTTTATAATTAAAAACAATATCGTTTTATTGAAGTCACACATAGATTAAGTTAAGTTTAAATCTACAAAAATTTAAGTTTGCAACTAAGAGGATCATCATTTTATTGAAGTCGCACATAAATAAAGTTAAATTCAAATCCAAATAAATTTATCTTTTATAAACATGGAGGAAAGTCAAGTTCATTATTGATCTCAAATACATAATTTCAATGTATTGCAGTACCATAATTTTAACTAATACATCATTAAACTGTTAAATTGGTTAAATATTATATTAAGACATTAAATGATTACCACATAAAATAACATTAAATGATTTTAACTAGAGCTAAACATTATATTGAATCTCTAATTTATATCATTGACACATTATACCTTTTATAAATCATATGACATTAAAATATAAATACATATAAATACACATGAATGATATCAACATGATATACATCAATATCGACATCTAGTTTAAAGTTATATAAACATAAGTTTATAACTAAGAGATTATCATTTTATTGGAGTCACATATATATAAAGTTAAGTTTTAAAGCCATGTAAGTCATTTTTTATAAACATATAAGAAAGTCAAGTCCATTATCTATCTCAAATACATAATTTTAATGTATTGCAACTAAGAGTTACCATAATTTTAAGTAATACATTGTTAAACAATTAAACTGGTTTAGCATTATATAGTGACATTATTTGATTACTGCAAAAATGTCATTAAATTATTTTAACTAGAGTTAAACATTATACTAAATTTTTAATTTAGATCACTGACACACAATACATTTTATAAATCAAATGACATCAACATGACATGAAAAGACATATAAATATACACAAACAATATCAACATGCTATACATCAACATCAAAATCAAGTTTAAATTTACATAAATCTATGTTTATAACTAAGAGAATTATCATTTTATTGAAGCCACGCATACATAGAGTTAAGTTCAAAGCTAGTTAAATTTATTTCTTATAAAGTTATAAGAAAGTTAGGTTCATTATCAATCTCAAATACACAATTTTAATATATTGCAATTAAAAGTTACCATAATTTTAACTAATACATTGTTAAACTATTAAGTTGGTTAAACATTATCATTATCTGGATGATAGCATGTGGGAAGCTTTTTTTTTCACTCCAAGAAGATTTTTCAATTTTTTTTCCAGATTTGGTGAAGTTCTTCATCTCTTCTCGCCCAGCCTTTGCTCAGGATTTGTTGGAATCGATGGATTGGCGCAAATGGTTTGGTTCTATGTTTGCTGAATAAGTGTTGTTGAAGAGTTGTTCCTATGGTTGCACACTGCGTGTCTTGGAGTGCTTCTTGGCTCTGTCCCAAGCTGTGGCTGGAATCAGTGGAGGAATTTGTGACAGTCTAGGAGCAATTTTTCCATAGTTCTTTGAGTTTACATTTGGGATTTTCTTGATTTTTATTCTGATATCTGTGCAATTTTTTCAGTGCTCTGATAGTTTCTGTCATGTCCGATGGAGGGGGTTCCTCTCCTCCCCTTGAACTCATTGCTTTCAGGAAATTGGTAGCAATAAGAAGCAATAGGAATCCCACTTAGAACCAATAGACATTTGTTAAGAAACTAGACAATATTCCCTCGATGGATCTACCTACAGAACAACCATGTCAAACAACCATGAATATTGCAGATCGGGGTTTGATTGGCCAGTTTACTAGTCTTTGGCCATCTCCCAAGGCAATCAATGGGTGGGTTCAAAACAAATGGAAACCCCTCATCTCAGAAGGAATTCACAACAACCTGATAGGTAAAGGATATTATATTTTTCTTTTTGAAAATTCAGAAGACAGAGATTTAATTTTTATAAACGAGCCATATTTCATGGGCCCTCAAGGGCTTTACCTGAATAAGTGGACTCCAGACTTTGATCCGAATCAATATGTCCCTTTTGTTGTTACTGTATGGGTTAGGCTGTCGCATCTTCCTCTTCATTGCTGGAATTCAGAGGCTCTTGAAGCTATAGGAAACACTTTGGGGAAGTATATTGATAGGGATGAAAGACGAGAACAATATACTTGTGCTCGAATATGTGTTGAAGTGGATCTGGAGGTAGGGATTTCTGAAGCGATTAAGTTGACAGTAGCAGATTGGTCTCATGTGCAAGAGCTTGATTATGAGAAATTTCCATTTAAGTGTAGACATTGTCATGGCTATGGGCATTTTTCCAGATCATGCAAGAAGAAAGCTGATGAAGAAGCTGCCAAAGAGAAGGGAGAACAATGGACACAAGTACAAGAAACAAGTACAAAAAAGGAAATAGTTCAAATGGAAAAAGAGCAGAAATGGGGTTGGGTAGTAATCCCATCGGACAAAAACAACATGAAATTGGAGAAGCTATGAAGGAAATAACAACAATAAACAATTTCGATGTTCTGAGCAATCCATAAGAACAAGTTCCTTCAGTTCTTGAAGAGGGAGAAGTTCCTCAATCTCCATATCATACACGAGAAGAAAATAAAGAATCAGCTGAATCAAATCTTGGTTCCCCTGCTGATGGATACTCTCCCTCATATGTAGAAATGACAAAAAAAAGAAACCCATGGATAACTCTGGTTCATCTGAAGAAGAATCTCTTGAGAGGTCCTAAAAAAAAGGATGCAAATCTCTTAAGAAGGTTCAGGAGGAAGAAGCTGAACAACTGAATATGCAAGGAAGTCAAGCTACAATTGAGATGTCAATTGCCAGAAATACCAGGGCTAGACCTTCAAAAGGAGGCCCTCTCCTTTCTGTCAATAATAAATAATGAACATTGTCTCTTGGAATTGTAGAGTGCTTGGAAATTCATCGAAAGTGGAATTTGTTAAAGATCTATTAAGAATGGATTATATTGATGTTCTTCTGCTCCAAGAGACAAAAATAGATGAGGATAGCTTCCTATCCTGAGGAAAAAATAACTGGAAAAAGAATGAAGGGATGGCTGTGAGTGCTTGAGGTTCTTCCGGTGGAATTGTAACCTTGTGGACAGAGAATCTTTTCTCTCTGAAAAAATTTCTTGTAACGCAACACTGGATTTTTTCTGAACTCTGACACATTCCAAGTAAGATTTCCATTGTTATTTTTAATCTCTATGTACCTGTCAATTTCTAGGAGAAAAGAGAATGTTGGAATTCTCTGATAGAATTTATTGCTGCGAATTCTCTTTCCAATATTATTGTGGTTGGTGATTTAAATATCACAATGGATCCTAAAGAGAAAAAATGAGGAGTCTGCGGGAGATATCCCATGCTCAAAATGATAGAGAATCTCATTTCACTCTGGGAACTAATTGATTTTAAACAAAAAACGGCAGATACACTTGGACTAATAATCGAATTGAAGCAATAAACATATCTGCCAGGTTGGATCGATTTCTGGTTCAGATCTCTCTATTGATGGAAAAAAATTTATTATTTCCTTAAGTATCTTGCCCAAGATTACTTCGAATCATAAACTGATAATGCTGCAGCTTGAAGATGAAGAGGATCTCGACCCCATTCCCTTTCGGCTCAGTCCACTGTGGATAGGAAGAGATGGTTTTATGAGTATTATATCCAAGGCGTGGGATCTACCATTCTTTGGATTGCCGAACTATGCATGGGTGAGGAAACTTAAAAACACCAAAGCTGCATAAAAGGAATGGGCTAAAATCTCTCATAAAAATCCAATAAGTGAAAGAAAAGAGACCGTGGAAAAATTGGAGGAGATCCAATCGGAAATGGAAGAATAAAAATTACCTCTGCCATATTGGAAAAAGAGCAAAAAGAACAGTTTAAATCCTTTCGAGTGTTTAGGAAAGAAGAAGAATATTGGAGATTGAAGTTACGTAGTACTTGGCTGAAAGCGAGAGACCAACATAGCTCTTTTTTCCACAAACAATATAGAGCTAGACTTTCCCAAAATCATATTTTGGAAATTTCCTCTCTATCTGGTGAAACTTTTAAAGGAATTTCTCAAATTAGAGAAGTGTCCGAGTGAGGAGGAAAATGTTGAGTTAATGAATCCTTTTCAAAGGAAGAGATCATTGATGTTATATGGTCTATGGAGCCGGATAAAGACCCAGGCCCTAATGGCTTCTCTTTTCATTTTTACAGAGTTTGTTGGACAGTCATTAGAAATTATTTACTCCAGATGATCAAAGCATTTCAGTTAAAATCCAAAGTGGGTTGATGCACCAATTCCACATTCCTTACATTAACTCCTAAAGAAGTTAATCCTTCTACTTTCGATCAATTTAGACCTATTTCACTTTGTAATGCATCTTATAAAATATTCTCTAAACTCTTAGCTAATGGGCTCAAACCTTTGCTTGGGAAGTTGATATCGCCTCTTCAAGGTGAGTTTGTAAAAGGGAGACATATTCTGGACAATGTGATCTAAGTTAAGGAAGCCATGCAATCCAACTTTCAAATAAAGGAGAAGGGCATGGTAGTTAAACTCGATATGGCAAATTCCTTTGACAGGGTAAAGCTATCATTTCTTTACTTAGTTCTCCATTCTTTTGGTTTTAGCCCTGATTTTATTATTTTTATTAAAGCTTGTACTGATAAGACTTGGATATTGACATTGGTAAATGGCAGACCAACAAAATTCTTTAAAGCAACCAAGGGTCTTCGATAAGGCTGTCCACTTTCGTCGTTTTTGTATATTCTAATGGCTGACACTTTGAGTAGAAAGTTAATTGCAGGAAAAAATGATGGGATTATTTCGGGCATCAATTCAGCAAGTGGAGTTGAAGCTATTAACCATCCTCTCTTTGCGGATGATACTTTGCTTATGGGAGGGGATTAATTAAAGATGGAAAGCGTTTTTGCAGAAATTATGCAACATTTTTGTATTATTTCGAGGGCTCTTATTAACAATCATAAGAGTTTCATGTATGGCTAGAATGTAGAACATTCAATAGTTGCAAATATATCTCAGATTTTAGGATTTGAAGGATATGCTACATGGGATAAGGTTAAATATTTGGTACCTCCATTAAGCTTGGGAAAAAACAACCCTTCTCTCTGGCTATAAATGATTAGCAAGATGAAAAAAAAGATTGCCTCATGGGGTGGCCATTGGCTCATGAAGGCAGGGAGGCTTATTTATATTAAATCAACTCTTTCAGCTCTTCCTTACCAATCATCTCTTCTCCTGGCTCCAAAATCGATTATGGATCAGATATCCAAGTTGATCAGAGATTTCCTATGGAAAGGTGGAAAAGGAAATAAGAACCGATTACATTTGGTTAAATGGGACATTGTAAAAATACGTGTACTAGAAGGTGGATTTCTAATTAGAGATCTGGGATTGGTTAATCTAGATATGGGAGGAAAATTACTATGGAAGTTATTCTCTGATAAAAGGCATCCATTCAGTCAAATTTTCTGGAAAAAATATCTTAAAGGAGGAACTCTAAGAAATCTATAGATGAAAAATGCTCCTAAAGGTTCAATTACTCGGAATTTATGCAGAAGAAGACTCAAATTCTTTACTCAACATCTTTATCGTATACCAGGAAATGGCAGAAAGACATTCCCGTGGGATGACAAAATAAAAGGGAACACTCCTCTCAACTCTGATTTATCTCTAACTGAGATTAAGCTTTGGCTAGTAAATAAAGGTCTTTTAAGACTGTCAGATATTACTTCTTGGGAGAGTAATGGAAACTGGGCTGTGTGGGCTTTCCCAAAACTGCCAGAACGTGCCCATCCCATTCTTCTTGCTCAACAGATTTTGCTGCTGAGTAAACTAACTGGTCTAGCTCCCATACACTTATTGTGCAAGGACGTGTGGGGTTGTGGATCCTCTGGAAACTTCACTGCATGTCATAATCCTGAATTTTCACAAAAATTTAAAATTTTTAATGTAACATCAAATGTCTAAAGTCGCAGTTTACCAACTACTAGCGGTTAGCGAAAAATGAAACAATTTAACAATTAGTTGTTAATTAGTTTCTTAATACAGTAACTAATACAACTTTCATTTTCATAAGGTGTACTAGATTGACCTGCATTCAGATTTATTTTAGCTTACTAATAATTTTACTTTTTGGCAAGTAGGTGAAATCTATCTTTGAAAACTTGGGCTTACTTAGCATTAATGTAATGCAGATGGACTGCTGGTTCTTGTAGGTTCAATAGGTAACGATCGTTCAAGTAGAAGTTTAATTCATAAGGTGGCAAGAAGTATGCATGTTAATATGCTAGTAAATAAACTGATTATTTTAGAAGCTAGCTCTGCTGAGGTAAAGTAACTGTCTTCTATAGTTCTTATTTCTAAAACAGTATTTTAATGTTTAGTCATAAAGAACGTTATCTCTATCATACTTAGCGAAACAAAAGATACTTATTGTGAGCTTAGAGCTCAAGTTCTTCGTCATACATTTACTTCTATTTTACATGCTTTTAACGCTAATGTTATGTATAAAAGTACTGTCATTTATTCATGAAATTACTCCTATAAATCTTGAAGGTAAAGATTTCCAATAGAGCACATGTTTCTATTTTGTTTCTATCTTACTAGCCATAGAAATTATTAATCTGTTGTTTTTATGTACATATGCTAAACATCAATTATAAACTTCAATACTTAAATTATCGCCTTACTACATGTATTATTGTAACAACATACAATGCCACATTATTTTATATTGTATCAATCTAAATGTTACTTGCATTCTGTAGAGATCTTATTACCTGGAATTTTCGTTGGCATTATAAGTTTGGTTCCTTTACCTAGATACATCATCTCAAGAATGAATTCTACCTACCACCACTTTTATAAGATTTGAATCATAGGTAAATACATTATCAGTGATGTTACTATAATTTATAAACCTTGTGCATGATTTACACCATAGTAAAATTACTATTATCATGTTGCCTTACTCATAATAAGTTGTAGTTTATACTAACTACTACGGTAGATTTTACTACCTAGAAATTTTGATCTAAGGTCTAACTCAAGTGAAACATTATAACAAAGGTTCCTATACTAAGTTAGAACCAAGTAAGCACAAATGACTTGTAAATAATGATAAGATTCATTATTATTGTCATTGGCAAGTCGAGCATACCAAAACCATATTTGTCAAAGTTTACATTAAGGTCGAGCCTTGTGATTGTTTATTTGACATGGTTTATAACACCTTTACTCTATAGTCAAATGACATCTATTAATTAAAAAGCAATTTGAATAATATGTACTTATCATCAATTTCAAAAGATAGGGTTTGAACTTCAAATAATAAGTAATTATTTAAAGTCGTTTTGCAAAGTAACATATGAATTGTTATTTGGAAAAGTTTATGTTATGGTCGACCTTGGAATTGTTACCACGACAAGGTTTTCATGACCTTACTCTATGGTCAACGACATAGAATCATTGTTAACTATTATTACAACCTGTATACCAGTGATCACAATGATATAGTCTTATGTTATCATTAGTGAATATATATATGAATACATTCCATAGTTGATTACGTAGCTGATTTTTTTATCATTGAAATAATAAAATGATTATTGGAAACCTAGATGGACTATAGACACAACCCTTGCATGGTTGAAAAGATTTGGAGGGCACGTCGTCTCCTCTCGTCCATGCATTGGTGACTTAAAAGATTTGAAAACCCTATTCACTTGTTAAATGTTTCTGAGGGTTTCGCTGGCCTGCGGGTGCTCTGTGTAGTTTTCCATGGCAGCCATGAGAGGCTGCTCTTCTGCTTGCTTGCTTCGTAGCTTTTGTTTGATGTTGTTGTAGTTTCAAAACTTAGCCTTGATTGCAAACCTTCATGGTTATGAATCTTACTACGCGAGTGGTCATTGGTTTATGAGTTTGGCTCTCGGCCTATCCATAGTTTCAGTTCTGTTCTTCTCGTGGCTTGTCACGGCTTTGTGAAGCTTAAGCTTCTTTGTCACTGTCTTCACTCCAGCATCGGCATAGGGTTTGAATACTCCTCTGTGTAAAATTTCTAAGTTGGTGACAGCTTCTTCGTTGCTTGACAACTCTTCTTCTTGCAGGTAAGACAACTCAGTTTTTGATATGGAAACTCTTTGTCAAATTATTAACACAATTAAGGCTTTAATGTTTTTAAGTTGAGCCTTGTACTAATGCTCGGTAATATGCTTGTACAGGAACCCATGACAGCTCCAAGCTTCGGTGGAAAGAAAACGATGGCCAGCTTCAGTGGACTCGTGGCCCCAACTGGTAAGCCCTGAGTTCAAAAATGGGTTTTTCCCTACTTGTAATGAGGGTTGTTGAAGGAGAAACACAGTGCTTGGAAGCCTGTTTAGTTTCTTCGTTAGTTATGAGATTTTAGTATTATGTTGCTCCAGTTTACTGTTAAAACCCTTACTGTTTATGCAGGGTAATACCGGCCTTTGAGCCGTGATATGTATTTTTGTTAAGTTTTTAGCCTTACGCCTCAACAATGTAATGCAGTTGGTTTTATAAAGAAATACTTTGTTAATCTTGGAGCTCTGTCTCGTGTTGTTAAGATTTTGTTAACCTGTAAATTATATATTTATTATATTGTGTATAAAAGATGTTTATTTTCATATAAAGACCATGAACAGTCCAAAGCATGAGTTGTAGTCTTCTTGTTAAGTTTGCTTACACCGTTATTAATATAAAATGATTAAAACTTTAAATAGACTAATTTTATAAAATGGATAAATTATTTGTTTAGGGTTTCGACCCTTAGGTTTTTCTTTCATAGGTTATAAGCATGTTAGTTAAATATATTTAGTTCCTAAATATGAAATACTTAGTTTTATTTCGTTTAATGTTTACATTTACATTAAGTTTTAATTACTATTCTGTAACTTGTAATTGTTCGGAACTCTGTAAAGAATAGAAGGTTACTCTGGAACTCTATTTATTTTCCATAAATAAAGGGTTTGTAAATATAACCCTAATCTAGTTTTATTAAGTAATAGTTTATGATTTAGTTAATAGTTAAAAGGATAGATTGTGTGGTTAATAACTTGTATATATACTTAACTGTTATCTTCTATAAACTTTAATTTGTATCGGTATACTATTACTATAACTCTAGTGTAGTTTACTATTTCTTTTCCCGCATTTTTATTTAGTTATACTAAGTTAAATAGTAAATAAGAATAAACTATAACACTACTTTTCATTGTACTGTAAACATTGAAATAAATTCTATTTTCATTTACATACAGATGTAGAACTCACATTTACTATTCTCATTTCATTACAAAGATTATTTCATTTACCTTAAACAAACTAACTGTGCTAGAGTACGGTCTGTAACTAGGTGTGGAAAAACACAACTTAGAATTTAAATCCTTTCTATTTCATTATTTTCCTAAATCATTTTCATTTATATTAATAGTCTAATAAGAATTACTAACTCAACAATTTACAACTCAGAACTAATTGCATTAATGTAACATCTAAACTAAGATTTATTTAACTAAGACAGTAAAATAAATAACATAGAACCTGATGAGGACAAGACGACAACAGCTTTAGGAGGCCGTTCCTCCTTACCAAACTCCTGGAGAGTGCTCAAACAACACTTCCTCAGGACCCCTGAGCCTGTTCCTAGTCTTCTTGGCTGAGAATTGGTGGAGATGCAAACAGTAGAACCCTCTGTCAACTGACTAGTTCAATACCTCAGTAAAACACTATGCTTTCAGTAGTATGATCTTCAGCTTAAAAGTTGTAACTAGATCAATTAGCAGTTATCCCCTCAAACACTTTCCAGATTTCCCTTCCATTGAATTTCTCTGAAGTACATTCATTGACCCTGAATGATCACTTCTCTAGAATGAACAACCTCAGGTCTCTTCAATGGGAATTTTTATAAAGATTGCCTAGGTCTTTTTGGGTCAGTTTTTCATTAATTGAGCCACCTGCTCTGATTCCACTTTCTTGGGGAATCATGACCACAAATGTAGGGAGGTTGCCACCTACAACAATTGGAAGTGGTTTGAGGATGCTAGTGACATGTCAGTTTGCTCTCCACCTAGTCTCCTCCACCAATTTGACCAATAAACACTCTTTTAACAGCTCTCCTAAGCTGTTGTCTCCTCATTTAATTATTTCNTATCCTTGACCCCACTGGGTCATCAATTACAACTTAGCATAAAATTTAACATATTGTTCCTCAAATAATATAAAATTGTTTTTGTAAAATTGGGGCATGTGACACCGCAGCTCACGGTTTTCGGGTAATTCAACATTCCAATGGCTCATTTCACAACGCAAACTTCTAGAAATCGGTCTGGAATTCACCTAGCATACCAAAAGTAATTTTTTTTACGTGGAATCTTATGCACTAGAAAGTATTAACTAATGAAAATTTGTCAAAACGAGGTTTATCGTGACCATTTACACGTTGTTTCTATTTTCAAGCTGCCGAGACTTCAACCCATCTCTTTGTTGGATGCGTTTTTACATAGAAAGTTTGGGCACATTTCTGCGTGGGCTGCCTTATTTTTATGTTCCTTCAAATTCTAAACCTGTTAATTTGTTTAAAAATTGGAAGTCAAGGTATCCTGGTCTTATTTCAACCAATCATGAATGGAGGAAAATATGGCAAGCCATTCCAAATTTTTTATGGTGGAAAATTTGGTTAGCAAGAAATTATTCGATTTTTAATAGTAAAGTCACGAAGCCAGAAATTGTAGCAATAAAAGCTAAGGATTTTATTTTGGAAGTAGTTGGAAATTCTCAAATTGATTCCATTAAACTTGAAGGTGAGCATAAATCACTTGGATCATTGCACGTGGATAAAATTCAATTGGGTTCAGGCATGCCTGTTATTAAACCAAGTTGGCAGGTCAGAATTACGGAAAAGGAATTTACATAATGGTGGCAAAAGAAAAATAAAGTTTCAATCTTCTTGATGGAGCATCAAAAGGAAATCCAGGGAAAGTTGGGGTAGGGGACTGATTTTATACCCAAGACGAAGGTTAGAAACCAGCTTCAGCTGGGGAGTAGTATACAACTTTCAAATAACCAAGCAGAATTATTTGCACTTCTAAAAGCATGTCAACTTGCAAAGGCAGCTAGACATAACAACATTCAAATATTTGGAGACTCATAAATTATAATAAAAGTTTTAAACTCTTCTACAAAGTTCAACAACCTCAGTTTGAACGTGACTATGCAAAGGATGCACTTCATTTTGATAGACTGTGTTTCTGTTACCTCTTATCACATTCTTCGTGATTTGAATAAGTTGACAGACTACAAAGCAAATCAGGGCTGCCTTCTTCCTCCAGGAATGCTAATCTTGAATGAAGGTCCTAGTTTGATGCATCCCATTTTTTAATCTTGAAATGAGAATATTTGGAAACAAGGAACTGTATATTTCGAAATAGCTCTAATTGGGTGAAGGCCCATCAATTTCTTTACAAAAAAATAAAATAATTGTTTTGGTTAAAAAAACAAATTTGGTTAAACATTATATAATGACATTAAATGATTTTAACTAGAGTTAAACATTACATTGAATGTCTAATTTAGATAATTGACACATAATACATTTTATAAATCAAACAACATCAGCATGACATGAAAAAACATATAGATATACAAGAATGGTATCAACATGATATACATGAACATGAATATGGACATGATATAAAAAATGCATAATATATCTGAATGATAATAACAAAATCATAATATATGTCAAATATACATAAGCTAGCTCGTCCATTGTTGGGCTACGAAAATTGCCCTTAATCATGATTTTATTTACATTAATTTTCGATCTATTCACTGTAATTTAATACATCTATGTTCAATAAAGTTGTCTTTTACTTTGTTTTATTAATTAAAATCTCGTAAATGTAAAATAAGACAAATATGTCATTTTTATGTATTAAATGTAGTATTTTGCAAATGATAAACATTTTGGTACTCCATCTGACCTTTCATTCGGTCCTCAGTTCTGAACTAGATTTGATTGCATGTTAGTTTACTAGTTTGGCTTACCCATGTCTTCCGATTCTCATTAGTCCTGTTGATCGTAAATGTGAAAATATGAACCAAAAAATGATCTTAAGTTTATGACAATATTTTAGATAAATTAATGGAATATTAAAAAATGATTATTATTAATCTTTAAAACAAAATTTGTTTAAATCTAAAATAGAAGGAAATTAGTATAAAACAAATTTGAGAACATCCATAATATAAAATATTTATAAAAAGAAGATTTATAGTGGAAATGTATTAAACTATAGAAATTACATATCCGTTGACTTTCCACTTAAAACATAAAACCATTTATAAATGTCATTTCATGCTTCTTTTTATAATCATTTAACATTTGTTTTAAACTAACAAACGTTCTCTTATGTGCAGGCCATGGAGCAATGCATGCATGGAGAATTAACGAACGGGAATATTTAGCAGTGCACATCACATGAAGAAGCATGATAAGGCAAGTGATATTAGCACCCAAACAATAGAACTTAGTTTGAACCTAGCACTCGACCATCAATTTGACAAACAAACCAGCATCAATTATGTCAAAAACGTGTTTTTAACAAACAGTAAATTTTGGGCTTGATTTCTGGGAAAACAGAGGCAAAATTTAAAATTCCGGCACATGGGTTTTGTGCAGAATAAGCCTATTTAGGTCCACTTTAAGAATTTTGTGGAAATTCAAAGCCATTTGGAAGCAGTTCGTGGTCCCTTGAAACCAACTTGCCTAGAAAACGTGGTTGGCCGATTTTCTGTCAGTTTTACTCTTAATGGATTCAGTTCTCAGACATTACTACTGTCTATTATTAGAGAGGTCGACCACTTGTAGGGTCGACCTCCTCTCCCATGTAAAAACATATAAGTTCGGGCTCATGCCACATAAAAAAGGATGTCATGTAATTTACTGTTGAAGACTTTGCGTTGATAATACAAGCTCTATTTTTTTCTGTCCATTTTCGTTTTTCATTTCATGGTTGGTGACTAAATAACGTGAGGATCAACCTCTGCTCCTGAGAGGGACCCTTGGAAGTAGATGGTTGTATGTGTTTATGTTTTATCTCTGTCAATTCAACTAAGTATTGAGTGCTCTGTTCTTGCTGTGCGTGAATATTTATTTTCCCTATATATCTTCAAATCATTTCTACCTTGTATTGTTGTATAAACGTTTCATTCCATTCATGTCTGCTATTTGTTAAGTTATATGAGCTCATCGTAGATCGTTAAATAGGAGAGAGATATGTGTTTCGTGTATTTCATAGATAGTGTTTGAGTGTATTTCGTAAACAACATTTTAGTTCATTTCAGACAGTAGTGTTTAGTTTATTTCGTATAGTAGTGTTATTACTTTTAGCATAGATTAGGGTTTGAATTCAGTTTATTGCTTATGCCTTTAAATTCATTGTTATTTTGTGCACCTTGGATCCATGAACTAGTTCCATTGCTGTAGCTTCCATGGATTATAAAGAATTGTATTTTTTATTTTCTTGAGTTAATTAATGATAGGAATTAGTCTTTGGGTTGAATGCAATCAGTTAGCTTCCTTTGCATAAAACAATAAGCTTTAAATTGTTTCCATAGACTTAATTTCAAATATAACTAGTTAGTTTCTTTTCATAAAATAGTGAGCTTTGTTTTGCTAACTAGTTTGTAATTTGAATTCGTATAGCATAATTGTATTTCAATTTTCAAAATGACAAGTCTTTGGTTTACTTAGATCATAGAGTAGATAGATTTGGAGTTGTTCAATAATTTAATAGTTGTAATTGTTCCAATGTTCATAAAATGCAATTTTCTTTTGTTTTCACGTAATGTTGCATCTTCAAAATTCATATGGTCGGCCAGTCATACCTTCATTCAAGCTGTTTTTCAGCACTCCATTCGCACTTAGACAAAATTTTAATTCATTTCCAGAATTTCAGTATTTTGTTTATGCATAAATAGTTAGCTAAGGAATAGGTTAATTTTCCAACATTCTACTGGGTTCTGTAGCTAGTTGGGATTCGAATCCATCTTCAACATTTCATATTTAGTTTTATATTAATTCATAGATTAATTATTCCAGTTATAATGATGATGAAATCCATTTACACGTAGAATCCATTTTACTGTGCAAATAGGAAATAGTTCTGATTTAAATGGGATTAGTGTAGTTGTCTTTTGCTTATGATTTAAATAGTTTATGATTCCCTTTTATTTGTTCCCATGCTCAGAACCTAGATATCATAAATTTGTTTAATATGTTACCATAGATCTTGTCAATTTTCAATAGTTATAAGTAGGTTCAACATTTCATCTTCATTTCCCATTTGAATTTATAATTAATTTTTCATCTTCATTTACACAACTTATCATTGCTTTAGACTTTGTTAGTTCCATTTCTTCAGTTCATTTCATTTCCAGTAGGTGTAATAGCGTAGAATCAATTTTCAATTAAATTTTAGTAGGTCTTCTTAAAATCTCATTTAGATGTGGTAATCCTAGGTTGTTGTTGTGATTTTCAATTAAAAGATCAGTCTTTGCTAGTATAGGTTAGGATAGCCTAGAATAATCTAGACTTTAGTTCTGCACATATAGTGTTTGCACCTCATAAGCTACCTTCCCAGGTTGACAATTAAATGTTGAATTAGATAATGCTTATTTTACCCAACATTTTGGCGCCATTGCGAGGGAGGTGCTAAAGGGATTGGAGTCTAGGTAGATAGGTTGCATTTACATTACACAACAAGGGGGAGGGGAGAACGGTAATACAAGAGGTAAGAACCTGCACATCCACTATAATGGGGTTCCCCAAAGTCTTGTTGTTCATTTTTCGCACAAGTGTGTTTACTTCACGCAAAGTTTGATTTACTTCTCTTAAGTGCAAATGTAGATAGCTGATTTTTCCATAGTTTAATTTCATGTGCGTATGCTTTTATTATGAAAATTTAGATAGTTTACTTTTTTTTACAATTTACTCTTATGTAAGTATGGTTTATTTTCTGTATGTGTGTGTTTACATTCTGCAAGTTAATTTCATGTAAGTGTTTTAGTGTGTTGTGTTTAAATCACAAATTTGTTTTAATAGTATATAGTTTCTCAAAAACACATAATTTTTTTTGGGTGCTGTAAGAACCCCAGAGACTAATCCTTGTGTGAAGCAGGACCTATCTATCGACAAGATGGATTCAAAGGTGCTCATTATCATGAGAGAACTTTCTCAAATCCTGGCAACAATTGGGATCTCGATCTATCAAGAAGAAAATATCTTAACATCAGTTGAGAGCTTATCAACCTCTCCCGAAATAACAGACAAACCAAAATCCCAAGAACTACAAAATGATGTTCTTTGCAAGACTGCAAAAGAAGCTGATACATTGGGGGTTACATCCGAAGGAGAGCAACCAGAAATTAAAGAGTTCTCTACATGCAAGCTAACAGATCCATCATATGCTCAAACAATTGGTCAACCAAAAGAAGAGGATCTGTATGACATAATGGAAGAGGAGCTGGTTCCAAGAGGTAACCTAGCTACAATACCACTCCTTCATTCGACACCTGTTGATGAAAAGAAAAGTAAGTTGGTTGAACTTCCACATTCAAGCAATCACTGCAAAAATCTTTTCATATGTGGATAAAGGTACAAATCTCATTTTGCTTCACACTTAGTTTCATTGGAAGATCCCATAAGGCTTGAATAAAAATGTTTTCTTTCTTCTTAGGGTAGGGAAATATGTATATAAATAAAATGTTGCATTCTTAGTTTAGGGAATAATGCAACTTCATTTTCTTTTGTTTCAAATAAAAGATCTAAAGAAGAAGATGATGTCAATGATTAAACTGAAACAATTTTCTATCATTATTTCTTTTCATACATGCATATCTTTGAATGTAACAGTTGCTCAAGGCCAATTTTAGATACCATGGGGATTTGTCATAAGTTTAAAGTCTATCTAAAACCTAGAGGCCACTCGTACGTCCTAGCTTCATTATCAAAGTATGTTATTTAAGCATATTTACTACAGGGTAGCATAAGGGTGAATGAAATTCCTAGTTTGTGAGGGAACACTACCATAACTCTATATGAAAAGATGAATTTTGGGACTAGAGACAAATTTCATTCATTATCTTATGGATTCATCCACTTTACACTAAATCCATCAACCATGTGTATCCTTGGTTTAGTAGATTCCTCTTGCAACCTTTATTTTGGTTCCATGATAAAAAAGAGACTAGCTATCCTCCAACTTATATACCATCCCACCCTGTAACATGGTTTTCAGAGCTGCTCCCCACCACTCCTTCATAGGAAAATGTATTTGCTGAATATCTATAAGGAGTGGATATTTGGGACAAAGCCTCTGATGGAAAACGAGTTTAAGAGGTTGACCCATCGAGGTACTGAACAGGCTCACTAGAAGCGGGTCTTGGCCTGTGGTATGACTAGGTAAACCCGACGGGGTACTGAACAGGCCCGACTGAAAGAGGGGAATCTTCCCAGGGAGGACAACTTGTTAAAAAAAAGAGAGAGAAAAAGAGTCTAAAAAAAGAGAAAAAACATGAAAATGATTCTATAATCATAAAGGTTGTTGTGGGTATACTGAAGGAAGGTATGCATGGTTGATCTAAAGAAAATGAACTCCATCAATATGCCATTTGAGAATGTTTGTAAGTTACACTTAAGACCCTGTTGTCTAATTCATACTATACCTAGGATATCACTATCCTAGAAGTGGGACCCATAAACTTAGGAGTCTATTGAACTTGAAATGCAAACTCTGTCCATAATTACTTGAATAATAATAAACATTTGAGAAGTAGCAGGGATGACTGGTTTCCTATAGGCTTTACAAACTATCTATATTTTAACCCAGTCTTAATTCATTCATGGCACGAGGACGCGCCATACCTTCGGTCTGGGGGAGAGAGAGTCTCAGTTTCTATGGTCTTCGTAAGCATAAATTTGCAAGTATTGAAGAATTTGAATTATTACGTTATTGTTTTGGTCATATCAGAATATTTCTTTTTCCAAAAGTTCTAGTCTTTAGAATAATTATGGCTTCTTAATTATTGTTGATCCCAAATGAAGACTTAAGAATTACAACCCACTCTCAAATTTATTTATGGCCTGAGGATGTGCCATATCTTTGGTCTTGGGGGATATTGGGCTCTGAAAATAGCCCTTTATCATATTTACATTAATTTTCGACCTATTCACCGTAATTTAATACATCTATGTTCAATAAGGTTGTCTTTTACTTTGTTTTATTAATTAAAATATCGTAAATGTAAAATAAGACAAAAATGTTATTTTTATGTATTAAATGTAGTATTTTGCAAATGATAAACATTTCAGTACTCCATCTGACCTTTCATTCGGTCCTAAGTTTTGAACTAGATTTGATTGCATGTTAGTTCACTGGTTTGGCTTGCCCGTGTATTCCGATTCTCGGTAGTCCTGTCGATCCTACATGTGAAAATAGGAACCAAGAATTGATCATAAGTTTATGACAATATTTTAGATAGATTAATGGAATATTAAAAAATGATTATTATTAATCTTTTTAAAACAAAATTTGTTTAAATCTAAAATAAAATGAAATTGATATAAAACAAATTTGAGAACATCCATAATATAAAATATTAAAAAAAAGATTTAAAGTGGAAATGTATTAAAGTATGGCAATTACATATCCGTTGACTTTCCACAACATAAAACCATTTATAAATGTCATTTCATGCTTCTTTTTATAATTATTTCATATTTGTTTTAAACTAACGAACTTTCTCTTATGTGCAGGCCATGGAGCAATGCACACATGGAGAATTAATGAACGAGAATATATTTTGTAGCACACATCACATGAAGAAGGATGACAAGGCAAGGGATATTAGCATCCAATCAATAGAACTCAGTATGAACCTAGCACCCGGTCATCAGTTTGACAAACAAATCGGCATCAATTCTATCAAAAATGTGTTTTTAACAAAAAAAGAAAATTTCGGGCTTGATTTTCGGACAAACAGAGGTGAAATTTAGAATTCCGGCACATGGGTTTTGTGCAGAATAGGCCTATTTAGGTCCTTGCAAGGAATTTTGTGGAAATTCAAAATCATTTGGGAGCAGTTCATGCTGCCTTGAAACCGACTTGCCCAGAAAACGTGGTTGGGCATTTTCTGTCAGTTTTACTCTTAATGGATTTAGTTCTCAGACATTACTATTGTCTATTATTAGAGAGGTCGACCTCATCTCCCATGTAAAAACATATAAATTCGGACTCAGACCACCTAAAAAAGGATGCCATGTAATTTACTATTGAAGACTCCGCGTTGATAATACAAGCTTTGTTTTTTTCTGTCCATTTTCATTTTTCATTTCATGGTTGGTGGCTGAATAGCGTGAGGATCAACCTATGCTCCTGAGAGGGCCCCTTGGTAGTAGATGGTTGTATGTGTTTACATTTTATCTCTGTCAATTCAGCTAAGTATTGTGTACTCTGTTCTTGCTGTGCATGAATATTTATTTTCCCTATATATGTTCAAATCATTGCTACCTTGTGTTGTTGTATAAACGTTTCATTCCATTCATGTGTGCTATTTGTTAATTTATATGAGTTCATCGTAGATTGTTAAATATGAGAGATCTTTGTTTCGTGTATTTCATAGATAGTGTTTGAGTGTATTTCGTAAATAGCATTTTAGTTCATTTCAGACCGTACTGTTTAGTTTATTTCGTACAGTAGTGTTATTGCTTTCAGCATAGATTAGGGTTTAAATTCAGTTTATTGCATATGCCTTTAAATTCATTGTTATTTTGTGCACCTTGGATCCAAGAACTAGTTCCATTTCTCTAGCTTCCATTGATTGGAAAGAATTGTATTTTCGATTTCGTTGAATTAATTAATAATAGGAATTAGTATTTGGGTTGAATGCAATCAGTTGGCTTCCTTTGCATAAAACATTAAGCTTTAATTTGTTTCCATAGACTTAATTTCGAATATAACCAGTTAGTTTCTTTTCATAAAATAGTGAGCTTTGTTTTGCTAACTAGTTTGTAATTTGAATTCATATAGCATAATTGTATTTCAATTTTCAAAATGATAAGTCTTTGATTTACTTAGATCATAGAGTAGATAGATTTCGAGTTGTTCAATAATTTAATAGTTGTAATTGTTCTGATGTTCATAAAACACAATTTTCTTTTGTTTTCATATAATATTTCATCTTCAAAATTCATACGTTCGGCCAGTCGTACCTTCACTCAAACTGCTTTTCAGCACTCCATTCGCACTTAGACAGAATTTTAATTCATTTCCAGAATTTTCAGTATTTTGTTTATGCAGAAATAGTTAGCTAAGATATAGGTTAATTTTCTAGCATTCTATAGTGTTCTGTAGCTAGTTGGGATTCGAATCCATCTTCAACATTTCATATTAATGCACAGATTAATTGTTCCAGTTATAATGATGATGAAATCCACTTACACGTAGAATCCATTTTACTGTTCAAATAGGAAATAGTTTTGGTTTAAATAGGATTAGTGTAGTTGTCTTTTGCTTATGATTTAAGTAGTTTATGATTCCCTTTTATTTGTTTCCATGCTCATAACCTAGGTAGCATAAATTTGTTTAATATGTTACCATAGATCTTGTCAATTTTCAATAGTTATAAGTAGGTTCAACATTTCATCTTCATTTCCCATTTGAATTTATAATTAGTTTTCCATCTTCATTTACACAACTTATCATCGCTTTAGACTTTGTTAGTTCCATTTCTTCAGTTCATTTCATTTCGAGTAGGTGTAATAGCATAGAATCAATTTTCAATTAAAGTTTAGTAAGTCTTCTTAAAATCTCATTTAGATGTGGTAATCCTAGGTTGTTGTTGTGATTTTCAATTAAAAGATCAGTCTTCGCTGGTATAGGTTAGGATAGCAAGAATAATATAGACTTTAGTTCTGCACATATAGTGTTTGCACCTCATAAGCTACCTTCCCGGGTTGACAATTAAATGTTGAATTAGATAGCGCTTATTTTACCCAACATCCACCATCAGATCCAGAGGTATGAGTACCTATGCCACTAAATCCAAGGTCATCAATACCTCCACTATTAGATACACAGGCATCAATACCGTTGCCAGATAAAAATGCAGATAACACCTAATAATACTATCACATTTTAGATGTAGAAAATGTATAAATGGGTGTCGCAGCTAGTTAGTAAATTTATTCATGAGAAGGAGAGGGTGGTTGGTCAGCTTAGTGAGGAGGAGAGAGTAGTAATTAAACATATGGAGGAGGAGAGGGTGGCCAGTTGACATGTAGAGGAGGAGGGGGAGGTTTTTCAACTTGGCGAGGCAGAGAGGGTGGAGGTAGAATCAATTAGGAGGAGAGGGTTGTTGGCTAAAGTATGGAATAGGAAGGGGAGTTCGACTGGCTTGGTGAGGAGGAAAGGATGGTTGATCAATTTGTGGAGGAGGAAAGTATGGTCAGTTAAATTGTTGAGGAGGATAGGGTGCTTGATCGAACTATACAGGAAGAGAGGGTGGATGATTGACTCACTTAGGAGGATATGGTGGTTTTTTGACCCATGGATCACGAGAGGGTGGTTAATCATCTCGGTGAGTAGGATAGTGTGGTTTCTTGGCATGTGGAGGAGGAGAAGGAGGAGGTGGATGACCCCTCTACTTGAGAAGCATAATTACACCAACAATATGATGCATAAATAGTGTCATATTATGAGGAAGGTTCACCCATATAGCTACGATATCAAGGAACTCTAAGATTCGATCAACTCATATAGGACACACTCCTTTGCTGACCCAACAATTCAGATAACTAAATGACCACTTGGCCACAAAATTTATGATCTGACCTACATTGTAATCCGAGTCTTTATAACTTAGGAAGCTACTCAACCTCAACCATATCCTTTTCATGTTGAGTAGGAATCTCCCCAACATATGTGCTAATATCTACATAGAAGTAAACAACAATAATTAGACAATTTTAAAACTAAGTTACAATAAATTACAAGTGCATTAAATAAGAAAAAATGAAATTAGATAATTAATTAAAAAATAACACTAATATTACCTCTATCATCTAGTGGCTCATTTTGTGTAAAAATGATGTTTGGACATCCTTTCTAGTTCTTCCTTGCATATGGGTACTGCGTAAGATCCATTGTGTGATCATCCTCACTCACAAGGATCTCTAATATTATGAATTGGTCTTAGCAGGGAACTTTGCCTTTCCCATCTTAGGAATCATCTACCCCCACATATGCCTATGTACCTCGATCCTTGACCTAAGAGGGTGGTGATTGAATGAAGGTCTAGTCACCAAAAACCTCTAAAAAAAAAAAACTAAGTTTGACCCAAAAGGGAATCCCATCCTTCCATCAAATAGAGAAAGACAATGATCTAGAGCTAAACAAAATTGTCACAAAAAATGGTAGAACACATAATCAATCTATGTCTTTGCACTAACGAATCTACTTGGTACAATAGAGGGAACTAATGTGTCGCCCATCTGAGGTGTAGTGGGCCAATTTCAGGACCATACGAGAGAGGCACCTAAGATCCTTTTCACTGAATAAAGCAATACACAATTGGACACCAACAACCTGGAAATCACCTAGGTCAATTACGTCCTCATTTACATATCATTGAACATATGCTATTTGTATCTCTCTAGAAACACTAGGTAGGAGATCGAGGAAATGGAAAAAAATACTCCCCTCTCCTAGACAAACTAGTAATAAAAAATATGTCCTCCTTAATGGGTCGGTACCAGATATAAGGACTATCCCTAAATTTATAGCTCACGTAATCCAAGTGATGGATCAACTATACCAACAAGTGTGAGTCCCCCCATAAGGGATGCATCCTCTTACTAAAAATCGAGGTGGCAAATATTCCCCAAAGTGGAACGAGTCACTACTATAATAGATTGAGGGTACAAATCCCTCTCCCTCTCTTGTGCCTCCCATACCTCTTGTACAAAGCTGTGATGAGACGATTTGCAGCTACTACCACTATCATAGCTACTAACTCTGATTCACATACAACATTTGTTATGCACATACATGATATATACCTACATACATATGTACACTAACACAAATGATGCACCTTAAAAAAATATAACACACCATATGTGGTGCTAGAATATATGAGACACATTATTAACTTTGTGATATAGATAACGATTCATACCATTAATGAGGTGTGGAAGCGTTCTTTGACGCTCCCATTTTAAAGCACACCAGTAATAACCATGGTGTCATAAACACATGGAATTTCCATGTTGCACTCAAAATACGCGTATGCAATGAAATGATGTTTTCCCAAAATTTAAAGAGCATAGACCTATTGGAGTATCCACTAGTTGAAAATGACGAATGATGCGTTTATGAAAATAATAGTGCATCATAATCATTGCTCAAATACTATAACACACACCACATACCCAAATGTTAGGTTGGAGATTCTACATTTATCAGTACGATTTAAATATTCATATGTGTGTACAAATGACATACACAATATACCATGAGAATATACCAAGGGAAAGACAAGAAACCCTTTCAGAAGGGAGGATTGGGGAGATTGTATACTAATAATATGAACTTTACCATTGGTTTGGGGATATTTTTTACTAATTGAGAAGGGAATACACTTTGGTTTTTAACTAGGTCTTACACTGATAAAAGAGAAGCACGGCTGTTGAAGAGGATGCCCCTGGGAAATTCCTTTATTTTGAAGCTGAGTATCTCAGAATTTGGAAAATTGTTGTAGTAGAGGACTTTTATTTTTGCCAAATGAACCAGCACTATGAAAGTCTTACTTTCTCTGACTTTAAGTCCATTTTCCTGTAGCAACAAATTTATATTTATAAGTTTAATTATCCTATAGCTGACAGCTCATGAGGTTTACTGTGCAAGTGGTTACAGTGATCATATTATCAATTGGGAGAGAAGCAGTACATTGGAGTATTCCTCTTGTTTGTTGATTCAAGCAGTCAGTACCAGAATTCCTTATCATTCCCAGTGAGCAACAATCTATTGGTGTTACTTTCTTGCATTTGGAAGCCAAATCATATGCCGACTATGTTCATCAATTCCAGGCATGTAAACAATATATTTTCAATTAAAAATTAGATCTAAGTATTGTGTTTATTCTTGAATCTTGTTGTTGGTTTTTATATCATATGTGAAGTGTTATTTTGGATGATGAAAATAACACCAATTTGGAATGTGAAATACCTCTTGGAAAAGCAATAAAACCCAGTACACAGATCTCTTTTAGCACATTGTAAGCTACAACAGATCATAACTGAAGTGTTTGACAAAATGACATAGCAAGACTTTAATATCAGACCTTGTTAAATCAGTCTTATTTCTTCTACGTCCGGCAGCAGTGGGAAGAACATGAATTTTTTCTAAGTCTATTATCACCTTGTAGGCTCATTGGGCAAACATTTATATTAAAAGTTAGTTGGGGACATTACAGTGGTACTAGAGCCACTTTTCCTGCCAGCTTGTGATTTGATGAGAATTTAATGAATCCGGAAGGTCCAAGACACCCCACATACGGGAGGAGAAGGCTGGATGAACCTAGACGCATGTTCCTATCATGATATAAGGAAGGTGTAGTTGAATCAGAGGAAAAATAATTTTTGGAAGAAGAAGAAGAGGATCAGCCAGAGTTTGTGAGTGAAGAGATGGGGGATATAAATGATCCTCTTGGGGGCAACAAGCATGGGTTGTTTGGAGGCAGTAGGGGTGAATAAATAGGGAAAAACCAAGAAACGATAGTACTATAAACATTTTGAATGATCTGGCTAAAGGACAACAACAACTAGTTGATCTTATGACGCAACTACTAGTAAATTCACACTAGAGGAACAACAATTGTTGGAATGGGAACCATGCGAAAGGAAGCAACAAAAATATTCCCTGCCACCCAACATAGGGGTCTGCAACAAAACTACTACCAGACCAACACTTCCACAATTCTTGACAGATGAGCCAGTGGTACAATCGGGGCAACCGATGCCAAGTGATAGCTTCACTGATTACTTAGTAGAGTATAGGGGTCTAGGTATGAACTTCCACACCAACATGTATTTCCAGGAGTTCTGCAATATTAAATATCGAAACAAACCTAGATACTTTGGCCGAATGCATCAAAGAATTACAATGGAAGATGAGGAAACTGAATATTCCTTCATTTGATCGATACAAATGCATGACAAGAGCATGGGTCCAAAAGATCGATACTTATTTCCAATTGAACCCCATGAGGGAAACATAATCCATCAAGTATGCTACTCTACATCTGGAGGGTGAAGCACATGAGTGGTGGTACCATGGATTGATCACCTTAGGACATGCCAACATCACTTCCTATCTCAAATTCACTCAGAGATTGATCAATCGATTCGACAAGAAGGATCCAGAAATACACTTTAGAGAGCTCGCTCAGCTGAAATAGACATGGAATCTAGATTCCTATATTACAGAGTTTCAGAGGTTGGCAGTCACAGTGACTGATATTTCAGAGGCTAGACATATTATGCTATTTACAGAGGGACCATATGATCCATTACGTGGATAAGTCAAGGATTTCAAGCCCATTACTCTGCAAGATGCTATCACACACACCTAGGATATGGAGGATGTTGCACCCAAGAATAGGTACCCACCCAAACCTTTCATTTCGCAAAAGGGAAAGACAAGAAACCCTTTTAGAAGGGAGGATCCGGGAACAATAGATTGGATGAAGAAACCCATAAAAAGTTGTGAAGAAAGAAATTGTGTTTCAGTTGTGTTGAGGCCTGGAAATTCGCAGGCGACAACAGAAAGGGATTCTCCCCAATCAACGTTCCCAACTAGCCCGTTGATTGTTTGGTATAGGGAATTCGTCTGGTTTTGCGGTCCGGCTACCGTAGGTCAAACACAAACAAAGGCTTTACCGGTTGCAGCCCATTCCACCGGAATTTATATTTTAACTTAAGAATGCTATGCAAGAATCGAACTAAACATGCAAGGTGGTGAAGAATGCAGGGAGCAGTCACAATGTGATGCGCAGGTTCTTACCTCTCGTCTTAGGCTCACCAACATTTGAATCACACATGCATCTACGCACTGACCTAGCTATCCATCTATCCATCTACCTCTATCTACCTATCCCCGGGGAGCCAACTTATATTTAATATATATGAGTAATGCGGATGTGCACACACGATAAAAGCAATTACAGATAGCTGACATTTACTTTTACAAGCATGAACAATGAAAGATATTTCCACAACCAGATAACTAATTGTTTCATGATAAGCATGCATTACTCTTAGTGGTTATGTCATAAAATAAATCAGAAATCATTTAAACAAGACATAGGTCATAAAGTTAGAACGATCTCACGATTCATGGACACAATGCTGAAAAACAAAGTAGTTCATCTTTCAACTAGCCATGGCAAAACATTTGAAATCCCACCGATCTTATTTCAACAGGAAAACTGTAATTTCTATTGCAAAATGAAGTAGTTCTTCTTACAATATGTCATCACCAGTCTTACTGGGGAAAAAAGCCCTTATTCCTTCTACGCTTCCTACTTTTATACAAAAGGTCAAAATGGTTGGGCTGCCCAAAGTGACCTTTGGGCTTCCCAACCTTTTTCTCTCCCAACGCTTCATTTCTCAAAAAAATTTACAAAAAATATTAAATTATTACAAAGTTTGACCAGTCCTTTATGAGGAGGGTGCCGCCTGGCTATCTAAGAACTTCTTCCACGCTGCTGCTTCAGTAGTAATGCCTTCCAAAGCGCATGGCTCTAGGAACTGAATATTGATTTCAAACTTTTCAACTTGGTTCTTGATGGCCTCGATCCTTGCTGGGCTCAACTGAAGCTGATCTTCTAGAAACTGCATGCTAACGGCTGCGTGGCCTACCTCGTTCTTCAGTACTAGGTCATCAATGGCTCTAATCTGCTGAGTTCTGGCCTCTGCATCTTGATATCTTTTCTGTAATACTTCCATAAAGGCCTCATGGTCTGGGAACTCTTCAAGCCTATGCTCAACCTCTGTTTGACATTGGTTGTACGTATTCAGGAGCCTTCTGAAATACTCTGAGCATGCTCCTTGCTTTTTTTTTACAGCCTTCTTGAAGTCTTCTACAGTACTGATGGCGAACTCTATCAGGTTGTGATCTCTCTTGAGGGCTTGATGATCTTTTTCTGGTAGCCCTTCTGGAATCTCGGCATCATCTTCCGTCCTTGCCATTCTGGCACTCAAGACCTCAAGCACCTCTTGAGATCGATCAGCGAAGTATGAGGAAGTTTCCATGATCTCTTCTAGCCTGTTGTCAATCTGAAGGACTATGCACCTCTCTTCTTCCAGAGCAGTCTGCAGTTGTAGCATTTTAGCCTTTTGGGCCAGGATATATTCTTTAAATGGCTACAAATCGACTTGTTGTTCCTTGGCTGCCTCCAGATCAGTAGTAAGAGAAGCTATCTGCCCTTTCAGCTCTTGAATCTGTGAATCATTGGCCTCATAGATGATCTTCTGCTGCTCTTCCAGATCCATCACCTTTGCCAGTAACTGTTCCTTATCACTCTTTAGACTTTAGGCTTCCTGTTGTACATTTTCTAGGGACTCCCGTGCTGTTCCCTTTGCTCGCATCTCCACTTGAAGGGTACATGCTTCACCTTTTGAGGATTCCAGTTCCCTTTGCATGTACTCATATTTCCTCTTGAGTCTATTACCTTCATCTCTTTATTTTCTCAGTGTGTCTTTTAGCTGAGCAGAGGTCTTCTTAACTGACTCTAGTTCAATCATTACCCTGTTTATGTTGTCCTCACATGCATCAATCATGGCAGCCACGGCCCTTATCGTGAACCTAGGATCCTTGTCCGTCCCTAGCATGACAGCAGTATCTGTGACCATCTTCCCTGATAGATCTTTCACTTCCACCTTCTTTTCCGTCCTCCTCATTATTCTTTTGGTGGCCCTGTCATAATAGACAGTGCTGAAGTCGGGGACTTCCTCTCCTTTTTTTTGAGTGAAAGGTATTAGCTGGAGCGTAGGAGTCACAAGAGTGCTAACATCAGGTATTTGCAAGGTCTGCACCTCTGGGTTTTCCTCTTCCTGGGTCTGCCCTGCTGGAGTTTCAGAAATTGATTGTTGTGGTAGCTTTGTTTTTTCAGCCTCCTACTTTTGGAACTCTTCATCTACCTTTCTTTTTGCTTCCTCAGCTTCCTGTCTGGCTGCCTCTTCTGTTTCTTTGGCTGCCTCTTGTGTCTTTTCAACTACTTCTTGGGCAGCTTTTCTTTTTTCTTCTTCTCCTTTCTGTAGCCATTCTGTAGCTTCCTGTTCTAGCTTCTAGGCCTCTTCCTGTCTCCTCTTGGCCTCTTCTTCAGCTCTGGCCTGCTCAGCTCTGGCTTGCTCAACCCCTTTTCCACCCTTGGTGGGGTTCTTAGGCTTAAACCTCCTTCTCAAAGTTGTCAAGAAATGGGC
>LPNX011217407.1:8627-46520 GCA_001517045.1 Pseudotsuga menziesii | reverse complement strand
AGTAGTAAGGGGCATTTCGTGCCACCAAACATTCTGATGTACATGCCATTCTCAGTCAGGAAATAGTCTGCATGCTCTTCTATTACCCGCATAGCCTCCTCTAACATACAGTCACACTCCTTCCGGAAGATGAGTGCGTAGAGTGGCATGATGAATTGCTCGCAGACCTCCCTGTAGTGGCTATGGTACTGCTGATTCCACAATGGTCTATAGGCGGCATACACAGGCATCCTTTCCCTGTCCCAGACACACTTGAGACCAGGGAAAGGTTGGTTGCACAGTATACATTCTACCAATATTGAGCTCATGTAGAATTCGGACTTTTTCTTGGCTTCTCCTCCCTGTGCTGCGGCCAAACAAGAAGAAAGACTGCTTGATACAAGGCTGGCCCAATTAAAGATTGTTCCTTGGGTTGCTACGTGGAACATAATGGGTATCCATTCAAATTTGAAGAGTCTGCCATTAGCTCTCCCGAAGATCCTGTTAAGCATCAGGGCTATAAATCTGTATGGAACCCTCAAGCTTGCTGTGTCATATTCACCGGATGTTCCGTACCGATAAGGTTTTCCCTGCAAGAGCATCTTCTTGAGGGTTTCCACCAGGTCCATTCTGATGTTATCCAGCCAAGCATCAAATATAAATATTTGAGGTTCTGGCAGATGATAGGCCAACGCCACATACCCTGGGCTAAATGCAGCATAGCCCTGGCCTTCCACATTCCCTATGAGCATTGTGGCTGTATTTTTATGGGGTAGAATCCATCTAATCACCTAAGAACAAGGGAACAACTCTGGTCTTGTAGCCACCTTCATGATGGCGGATTTTTCTATGTTTGCATATATGGGTTCTTCTTCAAGACCCATGTCAGGAACTTCCTTGCGGGAAATCAGTCTGTATATGTCACCCCATTTATACTCAGGCTCCACACCAGAAATACATTGGGTGTCTTCATATGTATATTCAGTCTTTGTGACAACCTCTATATCTGGTTGTTCTTCGACCATAGGGGCCTTCTTCTTCTATCTTTTGGACATTATAAGTTCCTCCTGCCATGTATAACATTGTGACATTAAGCAATTTGAATTTCAGACATTGTGTAGCAGTTTATTCCTTCTCAAGTGTATCATGACAGTACCGAGTTGAGTACTCAAACTAGTATGCAATACTGTGCAATGTGCTATTATCCTATGTCTAGTATGCTAATGTTTAGTGCAATAAATGCATACATTGTTAAGCTTTATAATGCCTTGAGACTAGGGTGCAATATTCTATGACCTGATCTATATGAAGCACACTCAGTCCTAAGCAATCTACCACTGTTGCATAATACCAAGCTAATCAACCATACTTATACGAGTACTAAATCTGCACTATTTAGCAACATGCCACTTTTCTCATGATAGCAATACATCTAAACAAACATGTATATCATATGCAAGGTGTGACATTTAGCCATTATTCTACTGCATAACAAACATAGCGAAGGATTGAATGCATCAAGCCCGTGCCAGTCCACACTCTAACCATAAAGCCCAGCAGACACATAACTAATGAAAACTCATGCAACTTGTGGCGGAAAGGTTACATTAATCTGACTATACATTTCGCTCCCCGCGGGGAGTGTATGAACTTCTCTGCGCAGGGTCCTCCCATCAAGAACACCACCCATGTTGCTTTCAACCAACGCACGGTAATGGCGATACCTTTCCCTTAAAGAACTAGGGCTGTAGGCGACGGGGCACGAAAGGGTGGTGAAATCAACACAGGCTGGGCTCAAGAGTGGCCATACAATCTTCTCAAAAACCTATCCCCCCCGGAAAACTACGGGTTTAACATCAAGCTTCGGCGAGGTCGAGCAGAAACGCGCAGGTGAAACGGCTATGGCGTAAAGGTCAGGTAACGCGCCATGGAAACAACAGTCGACAAAAAACCCCAAAACAATCTTCACACCCGTCTATCTTCTGCCTAACATGAAAGTGCAGGAAGGTTTGGTGCAGACGGCGTAACGGCTGTCTGCGCCGAAAACCCCTAAACCCCTATGTGCCCAAGGCAACAAAATAAAAGGCGAAAACAAATAGCTCAAAAGGTTAAAACGCCTCCGCCATGGTCAAAAGATAAAAATCCCACTCATACAAGCTTAAGACCTAGTCAGACGAGGGACACCGCCGGGAATACCCAAACCACGGGAGAAAACCATTAATAGTTTAAATGTGACGGGGAAAAAGGCCTACCTGGCAATTTGGCGAAACGGGCGAGTCGATGACGGCTGGAACTCTGCTTCTGCCACCTGGAAGCTGGTACAGCGACAGCGGGACCTTCACTCACTCCAAAGAACGACATCTCAATGCTATAGTGCTTACCGCGACAGTGCTCGACAGCGACAAATAACAATAAAAAACCAAACTGTCGCCCCCAAATATATAAACCTTTCACACGTGCCAGGAGACAATAAAACAAGAGTCGGAGGGTTTTCATATCAGCAGTCGAGAGTGGTCTGCCCTCCGCAACGGCGGACGGGCACAACGCTTACCAAGCCGGGTGCATACGTATGGCGGGAAAAAAATCGGCTGATCGGCCGTCGGACGGTTCTCCAATCGGGAGGTGAAAACTCAAAACCATCCGCAACGGCGGCAGCAAAGAACCTGAAAGATTCCGATTTTTGTTACATGCGTCGGACGTCGGGAGGATCTCAAGTCGGCGAAAGAAAGCTCACAACCTTCCGGAACGGTGGAAGAAAACATGGTCAATGGTTCTGATTTAAAACTTGAAATTAGTCGAAAACACATAAGTCGGGAGAAAACTGGAAGTCGACTTCAAAAGCTCATCCGCAACGGCGGGATAAAGATCGACAAAGCGTCCGATGCCCAATCACAAAGGCGCCCGCCGTAAATACAAGGATCGGCAGTCAGAAGGATCTCAAGTCGGGGTAACAATCTTCAAAACAGCCGCAACAGCGGAAAACTCAAGCAAAACAACTTCCGATTTCAACAAGCTTCAAGCACGTTTAATAGCAACAATCCGGCTAGTTTCCGAAGGCATTCCAAGGCAGCAAACAGAGCAATCCAAGCATTAAAACATTCTGAGAAATCATTGCATCAAAGTAGGGAAGAAAAACAAGCTAATCCAAGACAAAGGAGGGTCCCTAAAATTTTTAGAATTTTGGGGAATAGTTGCAGGTGCAACAATTGGCGACTACCTGGTGAACTCCAGATCTCTGAATTAACTTTTCCCCAGCTCAAGACTGTATGACTAAAATTGAAATCTTCTAGATGTTTGCATTCTTAAGCCAGCCCATTTTATGCATTCAATTACTCAGAAGAAGCCCGATATTTTGGGAGAAGGTAACATCAGCAGTGTTTTAGGTCTAAATAACTCTTTTGAGGCCAAGTATGTGAGGTTTGTTTGCCTGTCCTTAGGTAGTTTCCAGTTTGGACACCACAGGATTGTAACAGATAGTAAGCAATATAATCCTTTTGTTCCTCATTCCCATGCCAATTTGCACTTTTGTGCTATTTGAATTTTTATTCCTTTGACATGAGTCCTCCTGCAGGCCCTTCTTACTGAATTTTAATTCAGGATCCTCTATCCCATAGTGTCCTTTTTATGTGAACAATATACTTCATAATTTAATTCACGGACGGAGAGGATCTTGTGGCCATTTAGTATTTCATGCTTGTCAAGCTTTGTTTTGGTATGTCTTATTCCTTTCAGGAGTTTTGACTCTCGATAGCTTTTAGCTTTTCTGACATTATGGCATGGGATCATTTATATATGATATACTGTCTTACTCTGCTTCCTTTCCATGGATCTTATGCTGTCACCCCCTCAGATATTAAAATGTGAGGTGAACGGAGCCTCAAAATAGTATTCCAGACCTCCTTTACTTCTGAGTTATTTTCAGGGGTTTAGTGAGACTTCAATGAATGCATGCCAGTTAGGAATACAGTTACTAGAAGACATTCTATGCTTTAAAGCATAGTCTTTCATTCAAGATTTTAGTTAATAAAGAACCCTGATGTTGCCATTGCAACCAACAGTTTGCCTCTTTATTCAAAACCGAAAGGAAAGATAGCAAAGTACTAAAGGAAAACATCAACAAAACAAATAACCAAAAGAAAGAAAAACATCAAAGCATTAAAGCGAGAAAACCAACATCTAGTATTAGAAAAACAAAACAATTTATTTATGTACAAAAAGAAAAACAAAAGAAAAAACAAATTTTTTTGCCCATTCCTGAAATGTTTAAAACAAGAGGACTAAGGAATGAGCTGGATTTAGACATAAGTTATCTAACCATGATCCAATTGTGCTGTTATTGAAATGGAACCCATATCTAAAATCCTGCAGTCATCACTTTCAGCCTGAGGGAGTTGAAGGAGCTCAGGCTGAGTGTCCATCACAGGACTGGCCCTTTTTGAGGAATGATGTCTTAGCTTAAGTTCAGTCAGGTAGTTTCCCAAGATAGAATCAGCAGACTCATTTCCTTCTCCTAACTTAGTGACAGTATGCTTCATGTATGGCTCTCTCAGAATCTTTATTGGATTTGGGGTACCTTTGAGAGGTAACAACAGGTGGGACCAATCTGAAGCAAAATAACCTTTCAACCTGGCAGCCCAATCTCGGTTGAGAATTAGCCCATATCCCCTTGGTATGTCAGCCACCATAATATCAATGAATTGGCATATCTTGTTGTTTGCAGCCAAACGAATGAGGACATTCTTCATTTCTCCCACCACCTTGACACCTGCGCGATCTAATTGAGTTACTTCACAAGGTGTGGATTCTAGCTGTCCGTTAATCCTTTTACAAATCTCAAGGGGCATCACATTCACTGCTGCTCCAGAGTCCATCAAGCAGTTATGCGCATTATAATTCAATATTTCTAGAGTCAAAAGGAAAGGCGGGGTGTCAAGGTTTTCTTTCCATCCTGGTTCTTGGTCTTCTTCTCCTAGTTGGTTATGAGCAGGTATATCCTTTGTTATCTCTCGAGTTTCATCAAAGTTTTCCCCATTAACACCAGTCTGTTCTTCTACAAGTTTGACATTCTCAATGATTGGCTCGGTCCTCTGGTTGAGGGTATTGTTCTTATGCGTTTTTCCTTCGTCCAACTTCTTAACATTCTCCTGCACATTGTTAATTTTAGAAACCATTTCATTTTCTTGGTATATGACTCCCATGTCCTTTGTGGTTGTAGATGTGCATTCAGATTTAGGAGTGTCATCCTCAACGTCAAATAGTGAAATACCACTCCATGAGAATATAGTATCATCCTCTGGTTTTCTTATGATCTGTTTCTCCTTTTCTTCCTCCCCACTGTCCTTAATCAATTTGGGGTCCAACAACTTGTTCATCACTAATGTCATTGAATGTAACCATTGAGGACCTTCTTCTCAGAATGAGGTTGTTGGTGAAAGGTACAGAAATTATCCCTTCCCACTTCTGTTATGTTTATTGATGCTGAATTGGAAGGAGGAACTTGCCATTGGTCATTGTTTTCTCTTTTCGGATAGTGAGGCTTATAATATTTCTGAATGTCTGCTTCCCTTTCCAGATCTATTATTCGGTTGGATAATTTCTGGAGTATTTTCATCATTCCCTGATAATCATGTGGTTGATCTTCTCTAGGTTTTGACAGCAATGAGATTCTTCCCGTCTTAATCTTGTCTTCAAGTGAATCAGGATAATCTTCTACACTCTCATTTTCAGCCTCTTCATAAGTCTCTGCCAGTGTAGGCTTGACTTTCATCTTGGAAAACATGGCCATTTCAGGCCCCAGGGCTGAGGTGTAATACTCAATTAAAACCTTGTCTGAAGGTCTGTCCACTGCAGAAAAGTTTTTTAGGTACATTAAAAATCTCTGAGTGAAACTATGTACCTTCTCACTCTTCTCTTTTCTTAGCCTACCAAGACCATTCATCAATGAGGCATGTGTCTTCTAAGCTGTATATTTACTTCTGAAAACTCTTTCAAAGGTGTTCCAATCAGGAATGGAGTTTGCAGGCAGACTGAAAAACCAAGATGCTGTTGCTCCTTTCAGAGTGTGCAGGAACAGCCTACAAACCACATCTTCATACTCCCCATCCCTTAGCCCTTCTAATGCTAGGTAAAATCTTTGGAGGTGATCATCGACAGCAATCCCTTCCTCAGGGTCAAACTTAGGCAAAAGCTTGTCAAAGGCTTGAGGTACATTATGCAAAGGAGGTGTTAAGTTCAGAGGGGACCTAGCTTTCCATGTCGGTAGAGGGTTGGGTTGATTACCATCCATGAGCAAAGTTAAATAGATAAGTGGCTGGGAAAAACAATCCTTCACGGATAGTGCCGGAATCTGCAAATTCTTGAGTTAGGTTGCAAGCTTTGAAACATCTGCTGGTAGGATAGTCTCGGGGAATTAAGTTCCACGGCCAGCCATTTACTGGCGGCCCTTCTTCTAGTGCCAGAACTGTTGAGGCCTAGAAATTCGCAGGTGACAACAGAAAGGGATTCTCCCCAATCAACGTTCCCAACTAGCCCGTTGATTGTTTGGTATAGGGAATCCATCTGGTTTTGCGGTTCGGCTACCGTAGGTCAAACACAAACAAAGGATTTACCGGTTGCGGCCCGGTCCACCGGAATTTGTATTTTAACTTAAGAGTGCTATGCAAGAATCGAACTAAACATGCAGGGTGGTGAAGAATGCAGGGAGCAGTCACAATGTGATGCGCAGGTTCTTACCTCTCGTCTTAGGCTCACCAACATTTGAATCACACATGCATCTACGCACTGACCTAGCTATCTATCTATCCATCTACCTCTATCTACCTATCCCAGGGGAGCCAACTGATATTTAATATATATGAGTAATGCGGATGTGCACACATGATAAAAGCAATTACAGATAGCTGACATTTACTTTTACAAGCATGAACAATGAAAGATATTTCCACAACCAAATAACTAATTGTTTCATGATAAGCATGCATTACTCATGGTGGTTATTTCATAAAATAAATCAGAAATCATTTAAACAAGACATAGGTCATAAAGTTAGAACGATCTCACAATTCATGGACACAATGCTGAAAAACAAAGTAGTTCATCTTTCAACTAGCCATGGCAAAACATTTGAAATCCCATCGATCTTCTTTCAACAGGCAAACTGTAATTTCTATTGCAAAATGAAGTAGTTCTTCTTACAATATGTCATCACCAGTCTTACTGGGGAAAAATCCCTTATTCCTTCTACGCTTCCTACTTTTATACAAAAGGTCAAAATGGTTGGGCTGCCCAAAGTGACCTTTGGGCTTCCCAACCTTTTGCTCTCCCAAGGCTTCATTTCTCAAAAAAATTTACAAAAAATATTAAATTATTACAAAGTTTGACCAGTCCTTTATGAGGAGGGTGCCGCCTGGCTATCTAAGAACTTCTTCCACGCTGCTGCTTCAGTAGCAATGCCTTCCAAAGCGCATGGCTCTAGGAACTGAATGTTGATTTCAAACTTTTCAACTTGGTTCTTGATGGCCTTGATCCTTGCTGGGCTCAACCGAAGATGATCTTCTAGAAACTGCATGCTAACGGCTGCGTGGCCTACCTCGTTCTTCAGTACTAGGTCATCAATGGCTCTAATCTGCTGAGTTCTGGCCTCTGCATCTTGATATCTTTTCTGTAATACTTCCATAAAGGCCTCATGGTCCGGGAACTCTTCAAGCCTATGCTCAGCCTCTGTTTGACATCGGTTGTACATAATCAGGAGCCTTCTGAAATACTCTGAGCATGCTCCCTGCGTCTTTTTTACAGCCTTCTTGAAGTCTTCTGCAGTACTGATGGTGAACTCTATCAGGTTGTGATCTCTCTTGAGGGCTTGATGATCTTTTTCTGGTAGCCCTTCTGGAATCTCGGCATCATCTTCCGGCCTTGCCATTCTGGCACTCAAGACCTCAAGCACCTCCTGAGATCGATCAGCGAAGTATGAGGAAGTTTCCATGATCTCTTCTAGCCTGTTGTCAATCTGAAGGACTTTGCACCTCTCTTCTTCCAGAGCAGTCTGCAGTTGTAGCATTTTAGCCTTTTGGGCCAGGATATATTCTTTAAATGGCTGCAAATCGACTTGCTGTTCCTTGGCTGCCTCCAGATCAGTAGTCAGAGAAGCTAGCCACCCTTTCAGCTCTTGAATCTGTGAATCACTGGCCTCATAGATGATCTTCTGCTGCTCTTCCAGATCCATCACCTTTGCCAGTAACTGTTCCTTATCACTCTTTAGAATTTGGGCTTCCTGTTGTACGTTTTCTAGGGACTCCTGTGCTGTTCCCTTTGCTCGCATCTCCACTTGAAGGGTACAGAATTCACCTTTTGAGGATTCCAGTTCCCTTTGCATGTACTCATATTTCCTCTTGAGTCTATTATCTTCATCTCTTTCTTTTCTCAGTGTGTCTTTTAGCTGAGCAGAGGTCTTCTTAACTGACTCTAGTTCAATCATTACCCTGTTTATGTTGTCCTCGGATGCATCAATCATGGCAGCCCAAACCCTTATCGTGAACCTAGGATCCTTGTCCGTCCCTAGCATGACAGCAGTATCCGTGACCATCTTCCCTGATAGATCTTTCGCTTCCACCTTCTTTTCCGTCCTCCTCATTATTCTTTTGGTGGCCCTGTCATAATAGACAGTGCTGAAGTCAGGGACTTCCTCTCCTTTTTTTTGAGTGAAAGGTATTAGCTGGAGCGTAGGGGTCACAAGAGTGCTAACAACAGGTATTTGCAAGGTCTGCACCTCTGGGTTTTCCTCTTCCTGGGTCTGCCCTGCTGGAGTTTCAGAAATTGATTGTTGTGGCAGCTCTGTTTTTTTAGCCTCCTGCTTTTGGAACTCTTCATCTAGCTTTCTTTTTGCTTCCTCAGCTGCCTGTCTGGCTGCCTCTTCTGTTTCTTTGGCTACCTCTTATGTCTTTTCAGCTGCTTCTTGGGCAACTTTTCTTTTTTCTTCTTCTCCTTTCTGCAGCTTCCTGTTCTAGCTTCTGGGCCTCTTCCTGTCTCCTCTTGGCCTCTTCTTCAACTCTGGCCTGCTCAGCTCTGGCTTGCTCAACCCCTTTTCCACCCTTGGCGGGGTTCTTAGGCTTAAGCCTCCTTCTCAAAGCTGTCAAGTTAGGGGCACTTCGGAAGACAGATTCTTCCTTGTCAAAGTGGTGAGTGTATTCAAAATGTACTTTATGTTCTTTACAGTGCTCTGCCATTCTACCATGAGTATCATTCCTTTGAAAAGTCATCTCACCAAAATGGAACTTCCCCAATTCTTCTATGAACTCCGCAGCTTGTTTTACCTTGGAAAATCTGTAGCTACCTAGTTTGAATGGCAGCGGAGGATATGTAGCCTTCTTTTGCTCAAAAAGGTAATTCCCTATCCCATCAATGAATACCTGCCTGACTGCCTCTTTATGAATAACATAATCTGTTGCATATTTGGGAAGTAGTAAGGGGCATTTCGTGCCACCAAACATTCTGATGTACATGCCATTCTCAGTCAGGAAATAGTCTGCATGCTCTTCTATTACCCGCATAGCCTCCTCTGACATACAGTCACACTCCTTCCGGAAGATGAGTGCGTAGAGTGGCATGATGAATTGCTCGCAGACCTCCCTGTAGTGGCTATGGTACTGCTGAGCCCACAATGGTCTATAGGCGGCATACATAGGCATCCTTTCCCTGTCCCAGACACACTTGAGACCAGAGAAAGGTTGGTTGCACAGTATACAATCTACCAATATCGAGCTCATGTAGAATTCAGACTTTTTCTTGGCTTCTCCTCCCTGTGCTGCGGCCAAACAAGAAGAAAGACTGCTTGATACAAGGCTGGCCCAATTAAAGATTGTTCCTTGGGTTGCTACGTGGAACATAATGGGTATCCATTCAAATTTGAAGAGTCTGCCATTAGCTCTCCCAAAGACCCTATTAAGCATCAGGGCTATAAATCTGTATGGAGCCCTCAAGCTTGCTGTGTCATATTCACCGGATGTTCTGTATCGATAAAGTTTTCCCTACAAGAGCATCTTCTTAAGGGTTTCCACTAGGTCCATTCTGATGTTATCCATCTAAGCATCAGATATAAAGATTTGAGGTTCTGGCAGATGATAGGCCAACGCCACATACCCTGGGCTAAATGCAGCATAGCCCTGGCCTTCCACATTCCCTATGAGCATTGTGGCTATATTTGTATGGGGTAGAATCCATCTAATCACCTAAGAACAAGGGAACAACTCTGGTCTTGTAGCCACCTTCATGATGGTGGATTTTTCTATGTTTGCATATATGGGTTCTTCTTCAAGACCCATGTCAGGAACTTCCTTGCGGGAAATCAGTCTGTATATGTCACCCCATTTATACTCAGGCTCCACACCAGAAATACATTGGGTGTCTTCATATGTATATTCAGTCTTTGTGACGACCTCTATATCTGGTTGTTCTTCGACCATAGGGGCCTTCTTCTTCTGTCTTTTGGACATTGTAAGTTCCTCCTGCCATGTATAACATTGTGACATTAAGCAATTTGAATTTCAGACATTGTGTAGCAGTTTATTCCTTCTCAAGTGTATCATGACAGTACCCAGTTGAGTACTCAAACTAGTATGCAATACTGTGCAATGTGCTATTATCCTATGTCTAGTATGCTAATGTTCAGTGCAATAAATACATACATTGTTAAGCTTTATAATGCCTTGAGACTAGGGTGCAATATTCTATGACCTGATCTATATGAAGCACACTCAGTCCTGAGCAATCTACCACTGTTGCATAATACCAAGCTAATCAACCATACTTATACCAGTACTAAATCTGCACTATTTAGCAACATGCCACTTTTCTCATGATAGCAATACATCTAAACAAACATGTATATCATATGCAAGGTGTGACATTTAGCCATTATTCTACTGCATAACAAACATAGCGAAGGATTGAATGCATCAAGCCCGTGCCAGTCCACACTCTAACCATAAAGCCTAGCAGACACATAACTAATGAAAACTCATGCAACTTGCAGCGGAAAGGTTACATTAATCTGACTATACATTTCGCTCCCCGCGGGGAGTGTATGAACTTCTCTGCGTAGGGTCCTCCGATCAAGAACACCACCCATGTTGCTTTCAACCAACGCACGGTAATGGCGATACCTTTCCCTTAAACAGCTAGGGCTTTAGGCGACGGGGCACGAAAGGGTGGTGAAATCAACACAGGCTGGGCTCAAGAGTGGCCATACAATCTTCTTAAAAACCTATCCCTCCCGGAAAACTACGGGTTTAACATCAAGCTTCGGCGAGGTCGAGCAGAAATGTGTAGGCGAAACGGCTATGGCGTAAAGGTCGGGTAACGCGCCATGGAAACAACAGTCGACAAAAAACCCCCAAAAAATCTTCACACTCATCTATATTTTGCCTAACATGAAAGTGCAGGAAGGTTTGGCGCAGACGGCGTAACGACCGTCTGCGCCGAAAACCCCTAAACCCCTATGCGCCCAAGGCAGCAAAATAAAAGGCGAAAACAAACCGCTCAAAAGGTTAAAACGCCTCCGCCATGGTCAAAAGATAAAAGTCCCACTCATACAAACTTAAGACCTAGTCAGACGAGGGACACCGCCGGGAATACCCAAACCATGGGAGAAAACCATTAATAGTTTAAATGTGACGGGGAAAAAGGCCTACCTGGCAATCCGGCGAAACGGGCGAGTCGATGACGGCTGGAACTTTGCTTCTGCCACCTGGAAGCTGGTACAGCGACAGCGGGACCTTCACTCACTCCAAAGAATGACAGCTCAACGCTATAGTGCTTACCGCGACAGTGCTCGACAACGACAAATAACAATAAAAAACCAAACTGTCGCCCCCGTATATATAAACCTTTCACATGTGCGAGGAGACAATAAAACGAGCGTCGGAGGGTTTTCATATCGGCAGTCGAGAGTGGTCCGCCCTCCGCAACGGCGGACAGGCACAACGCTTACCAAGCCGGGTGCATACGTATGGCGGGCAAAAAATCGGCCGATCGACCATCGGACGGTTCTCCAATCGGGAGGTGAAAACTCGAAACCATCCGCAACGGCGACAACAAAGAACCTGAAAGCTTCCGATTTTTGCTACATGCATCAGACGTCAGGAGGATCTCAAGTCGGCGAAAGAAAGCTCACAACCTTCCGGAACAGCGGAAGAAAACATGGTCAATGGTTCCGATTTAAAACTTGAAATCAGTCGAAAACACATAAGTCGGGAGAAAACTGGAAGTCGACTTCAAAAGCTCATCCGCAATGGCGGGATAAAGATCGACAAAGCGTCTGATGCCCAATCACAAAGGCGCCCGCCGTAAATACAAGGATCGGCAGTTGGAAGGATCTCAAATCGGGGTGACAATCTTCAAAACAGCCGCAACGGCGGAAAACTCAAGCAAAACAACTTCCGATTTCAACAAGCTTCAAGCGCGTTTAATAGCAGCAATTCGGCTAGTTTTCGAAGGCGTTCCAAGGCAGCAAACAGAGCAATCCAAGCATTAAAACATTTTGAGAAATCATTGCATCAAAGTAGGGAAGAAAAACAAGCTAATCCAAGACAAAGGAGGGTCCCTAAAATTTTTAGAATTTTGGGGAATAGTTGCAGGTGCAACAAGTTGCAAAGAACCGTGGCAGTCAGGACATTGATGTATGGGAAAGGGAAAGGTCCATTACATAGAGGTGGTGTCAAATAACAATGAAGAGGATGAGATGGAGTAGGAACATGATGAGGGAAAGCCATAGGTACATGTACAACAGGTACAAAAACCACATATACAACAACCACGGGTGCAACAGTCACAGGTACAGGTATAATAGGTACAACAACCACATATATAAAAGCCATAGGTGCAACAGTAATAGGTACAGGAGCCGCCCATACATCTTCAGAGGGGGAACATTTCTACTTTATCAACAACTCATCGGTTCAACACCTTCCGTGTCAGAGGAGTCATTGGAGGGAAAAGAGTCATGATCGTGATTGATGGTGGGGCTACCCACAACTTCATCAACTCCACCTTAGTAGCCAGGTGGGACATCCAGTCCTGAGAGTTTGAGGGGTTCGACATGGAGATAGTAGGTGGACAGATCATGCCATGTGTGCGGAAGGCCCCCCAGCTAAATTTGGAAATGGATAACTATAGAATGACAAATGACTTCTACATAGTGGACCTGGCAGATATCAATGTGGTTTTGGGAATACAGTGGATCGACACTCTAGGACCCATTACCAGAGGTTACCATACCATGGAGATGGGGTTCAACACCCCTGAGGGCACAAGGGTAGTTCTGCAGGGAAATCTAATGAAGCTCTTAGAATTATATCATATCACGGGATGGAGGCTTTATTTAGGCGAGGCCATGTGGCATATGCCGTGGAGTGGTTGATCACCACCCAGAAATCCTTACATGAAGGCCAACAATATCACGTAGACATACAACACCTATTGGAAAAGAATGCGAAGGTTTTTGGAGAGATTCCACTAGGACGACCACTCGATAGAGGCTTTGAGCATACCATAGAATTAGAAGAAGGGGCCAAACCTGTGATCACCACCCCTTACCGCAATCCAAAGACTTTCAAAGATGAAATCGAAAAGGTGATTAAGGAGTTGTTGGCTATGGGATATATCAGATCGAGTTCCAGTCCATTCACATATTCATTTGTATTGGTTATAAAGAAAGATGGGACTATGTAGATGTGTATCGATTATAGGGCCTTAAACAAGAAGATTATCAAGACTAGGTACCATATACCTAGGATCGATGAATTGTTGGATGAGTTGCATGGGACAATATACTTTTCAAAAATTGATCTTCAGTTAGGATACCATCAGATCAGGGTCCGAGAATAGGATGTGCATAAAACAACTTTCATATGCCATTATGGACACTATGAGTTCCCGGTTATGCCATTTGGGCTAACCAATGCACCGACTACTTTTCAATCGTGCAGGAATCATATTTTTAAGAAGCAACTAAGAACATTCTTGCTTGTATTCTTTGATGATATCTTGATATATAGGAGGACTTGGGAGGAACATATGAGACACCTAGATGAGATATTGGGCATTATGGAGGAGCATTCCTTGTATGCCAAGGCCTCCAAAGGAGAGTTTGGGCTTACAGATATATTATGCTTGGGCCACGTGATCAATGCACAGGGTGTACAAGTCCATCAAGAGAAGATCCAAGCTATTCTTTGGGTTGTGCCACTACTATTGGCGTTTTGTCAAGGGGTTTTCACAACTAGCAATGCCACTCAAATATCTAACAAAAAAGGGGGCTTTTAAATGGACAGAGGATTCTCAGAGGGAATTTGATAGGCTCAAGGAGGTGATGAGTACTTTCCCAGTGTTGGAACTACCAGACTTCAGCCAACCCTTCGTGTTAGAATGTGATGCCTCAGGCATTGATGTTAGGGCAGTTTTGATGCAGAACCAAAACTCAATCAAATTTGAGAGTAGGAAGCTTAAGGATACATAAAGAATCTATTCTATATATTAAAAGGAGATGCTCCCTATCATGCATGCGTTGGCTAAGTTTAGACAATACTTAGTGGGCAGCAAGTTTGTGGTGAGGACTAATCATAATAGTTTGAAGTACTTCCTGGAACATAAAGACTTGAATGAAATGAAACAAAAATGGGCCAGCAGGATACAGGCTTATGATTTCAACATCGAGTATGTAAAGGGGAATAAGAATGTTGCTGCTAACACCCTTTCTAGGAGACCAAAAACTTGTTCATTGATGGAGATTTCAACATACTGGAAGTCCCACCTCCTCATGGAATATTCCAAAAACAAGTTGGCTTGCGAGGTATTGGATGGCCTAGTTCAAGATGACAGGTATAAAGTAGTGGATGAGGTCATTTTCTACAAAGACAGGATATTCTTGGTACTGAAATCCAAGATCAAAGAGAAGATATTGTGGGCCACACATGACACTTCAACCGCGGGGCATCAGGGGTATTTTAAAACATACCTCCAGATCAGGGAGAGGTTCTCTTGGAAGGGACTCAAGGATGATGTCCTAAGGAATGTAAGGGAGTGTGTGACCTACCAACAGAACAAAACTGAAATGAACCATCCGGTAGGACTCCTACAACCTCTACCCATTCCTGAACAGAAGTGGGAAAGCATCTCTATGGATTTCATCATAGGGTTTCCACGTGTACAAGGACGAGATTGCATCTATGTGGTGCTGGATCGGTTGACAAAATTCACACACTTCTTCACGATTTCCACAACTTATACAACAGCTTAGGTGGCATAAGTGTTCTTCAGGGAGGTGTTCAGTTTGCATGGATTGGCAGAAAACATTGTTAGTGACAGGGATATCCAGTTCGTTGGGGATTTTTGGAAGGAAATTTTTAGGTTAGTTGGCACATAATTGACTCCAAGCACCAGTTACGACCCCTAGACAGATGGGCAGAAAAATATGGTTAATAGATGGATTGAAGGCTATCTGAGAAACTATGTAACAAGGAAACAAAAGGCATGGATCAGATGGTTACATTTAGGTGAGTATTGCTACAACACCACCTACCACATGTCTATCAGCATGCCACCATTCAGAGCATTATATGGGTACAATGCCACTTAATTTGTGGACATGTGGGGATAGCAGGGAACCCAAAGCAAAGGATTGTATCCAAGGGAGTCAAGACATCCTTCGAGTACGTAAGGAGAACTTGCAGACAACTCAAAACCAGTAGAAAGTTTGTGCTAACAGGAACAGGACCGAACGCAACTTCGAGGTGGGAGACTTACTGTTCCTATGAATTGAACCTTATCGTCAGTCTTCACTCAAGTGAAGTGGCGAAGAGAAATTGAAACCTCATTTCTATGGACCGTACAGGGTCACTAAGAGAGTGGGGAAGGTGGCTTACGAGTTGGAGCTTTTGGAGGGAAGCAAAATCCATAACATTTTTCATGTATCTTGCCTCAAGAAGGCATTGGGCCAACAAGTCACAACATTTGCAGAACTACCCCCATTGGATGAGGAAGGTCAGTTGATTGTAGATGTAGAGGAGATATTTGAGGTCCGCGAGAGGAGATTGAGAAACAAGGTCATTCGGGAGTACTTGGTCAGATGGAGACATATGTTTGTGGAGGATGCCACGTGGGAGAGTGAACATATATTACAACACCCCAACTTGCGAATGTTTGAGGACAAACAATTTTAGGAAGGGAGGACTGTAATGTCCCCTTTCAAGTAGTCGCCATGAGTGACTCGTTAGCCTATCCAGTTCTCGTAGGCTATAGTCGTCAAAAAGGGAATTAATTAATTATTAATGTCATCTAGGCCAAAAATATTTTTATAAAGTGACATTAGTAATTAATTTATCTAAAGTATAAAGTCACTTTATGATAAATTGAGCAGAAAAATTAAATTTAAGACATAAAGTGCTCAATTTAAAAATTAAAAGGTGGGATGAAGCATTTTTCTCCACAAAGTCACTTTATTAATTTTTAAATGGAGAAAAGCCAATGGAAGTTGAAAAGTCACAAAAAGAGGTGAGAGTGAAATTATAAAAAGAAAAATGAGAGCTCATTCTCTCATTCTTGTCTATTTGCATTTTAGAAAAAAAAATCTATTAAGCAAACTTCTCTTGGACGAAACCCTAGGAGGAAGTGTTGGTTTGGGCAGTGAGACAAATCTTCCTTAGCCACTGTAAAGAAGGAATCATCTCAGATTTCTCATTGTTATTGGAGGATGTGGATTATAGTGTTTCATTTCTAGTCTACCAAAAATACCAGATATTTTAATGACTGAGATGAGGGGCGCATCCATTGTATGGGAGCCTGCCTATTAGAAGGAGAGCACGTTTTTCCTTGCTCCATTGTTGTAGAGGAGCTCACCAGAGAAAGAATGGCATCATTGTAGAAGGGAGCACTTGACAGGGAATAAAATTAACCCTTGTTCACTTTCCTTTATCACTTCTACAAATAATATGAACTTTACCATTGGTTTGGGAAGATTGTTTACCAACTAAGAAGGGAATCCACTTTGGTTTTAACTGGGTCTTACACTGATTAAAGAGAAGCGCAGCTATCGAGGAGGATGCCCCTGGGAAATTCCTTTATTATGAAGCTGAGTATCTCAAACTTTGGGAAATTTCTATAGTAGATGACCGTTATTTCTTCCAAATGAACCAACACTATGAAAGTCTTACTTTCTCTGGCTTTAAGTACATTTTCTTGTAGCAACAAACTCAGATTTATAAGTTTAATTATCTTGTAGCTGGTGGCTCATGAGGTTTACTATGCAAGTGGTTACAGTGGTCATATTATCAATTGGGAGAGAAGCAGTACATTGGAGTATTCCTCTTGTTTGTGGATTCAAGCAATCAATACCAGAATTCCTTATCATTCCCAGTGAGCAACAATCTATTGGTGTTACTTTCTTGCATTTGGAAGCCAAAGCATATGCTGACTATGGTCATCAATTCTAGGCATGTAAACAATCTATTTTCAATTAAAAATGAGATCTAAGTATTGTGTTTATTTTTAATTCTTGTTTGTTGGTTTTATATCATATGTGAAGTGTTATTTTGTATGATGAAAACCACACCAATTTGGAATGTGAAATACCTCATGGAAAAGCAATAAAACCCAACACACGGTTATCTTTTAGCACATTGTAAGCTACAACATATCGTAACTGAAGTGTTTGACAAAATGACATAACCAGACTTTAATACCAGATCTTGTTAAATCAGTCTTATTTCTTCTATGTCCACCAACAGTGGGAAGAACAAGAATTTTGTCTGTCTATCATCACCTTCTAGGCTCATTGGGAAAAAAATTATGTTAAAAGTTGGTTGGGGACATTATATTCTAGATTGTATGAGGATGAGAAACAATTATTAAAAAAAAAAAAAATATTTGGTAAAGTTATGCATGGATAACTCACACTCATTGATAACTAGTAGTTGATGCATGAATAGTTGCACTTAACTTGTGACCTATCAATGTTCACCAACCACAATTTAAGGTAGTTATGAACTTCTAGGAGTTCATGGTGTAAATAACAAACTTCTCTACGAATTCATTAAATGACAAATTTTTTAATGCCATGCATTAGCTTAGTATTAATGGACATGCCACATGGCAAATTGTAACTGCGTTGATGGTACCGGTTCTGAACTCATTTAATGTTTGATGTATAGTTTGTACAATGTTTTTTATTCAACTCTATTGTTTCTATTGGAGAGTGTTCTATGGTGGTTTTCTTCTTTGGATTAGAAGTTTGAATCACAACTATGCACTAAAATTTACCTCTCAAATATGAAACCTTTCACATACTTGACATATTTTGCTATATTAATAAGTAAAAAAAAGTCATCTATAAATAATTAAATTGTTTTTTATATAATTTTCTACTATTTTAATATATAAATTATTATTATTTATATAATTAAATCTTATTTTTTAATATATAAAATATTTTTATACTTATTAACAACAAAAATGATTTAAATTTAATATAAAACATAAATGTCGATTTACTTTTAATATAATTTTATACTATTTTAATATATAAATTATTATTTTTTATATAATTAAATATTATTTTTTAATATATAAAATATTTTTATACTTAATAACAACAAAAAAATATTTTAATTTAATATAAAACATAAATGTCGATTTACTTTTAAAAACTCTTGAATTTACTTTATTTATTTGGTATTATAACCCATTTTTATAGCTTTGAAGCGACTCAGTTTGTTCCCGTTGCGGATCCGCCACCCACTCTAGCACACATCAGGAATGGTTCCTAGCAGGCAAGGCACAATTTTAGGGAAGTGTGAAATTGAAATGATAGACTTTATTAAATATTATTTTTATAACTATTAAAATTAAGATATTAATTTAATATAAAATACAAAATTAACAAGTGGAATAAGCAACAAAGTTGCTTAATACCTGCCTCCTAAGAAGAGATTGAAAATATATAGTAATAAGATAATTTTGCTATAAAAATATATGATAAAACAAATATAATTACAATTTGAAAGAAATTAAAACAAAAATGAATTAAAAAATGTCCATTTAAATACGATATAGGTTATTGCAATGTAGCATAAAACAAGCATATTCAAGCTTCCTTACATACTTCTAGTAATATTCTTGACTTATGTTATAAAAATATGCAAGTTTCTTTATACACTAGCATAAATAGGAAATGAGAAATAATAGCTTATAAGACTATAAATTAATATCATTGTTGTGAGAATAGTTTATTTATATTTTATTATAAATTTATAATGTTATACAAATATGCAAGTTTTTTTTATAGACTAGCATAAATAGGAAATGAGAAATAATAGCTTATAAGACTATAAATTAATTTCATTGTTGTGAGAATAGTTTATTTATATTTTATTATAAATTTATAATTTAAATTTAAAATAAATTTAATTATTTTAAATTGAAAAAAAATATTTTTTAGTTAAATATTTTGAATAATGGATTTTCCAAGAATAGTTTATAGATAGTTCAAAATAAACTATTGTTATCAAATAACATGCATATATCTACTTGTTGGGAAAAAAACATGAAACTTAACATAAAAAAAAACTTTTTTAAAAGAAAAATATGGTATACATTGGATTTTGTCTTTCATCTGGTTTTAAATGCTATTTTCTTAAGTCCATTGTGCCCAATTTCTAGCATTCTTAGCCTTGCATGATGAGATTGTAGTCTATTATGAAAATTTTACTATTCTTCATTATCTAATACATTTTAGTTTTTTATTTGATGATGATGATGATGATGATGATGGTTAACGTCCCCCGAGACCAAAATTTGGTCTATCGGACCTTAAAAAGGAATTTAATCATTTATATAACTAAATATTAAAAATTTTATATTGTTTGTTTGTTTGTATTATATTAAAAATTTTATTATTATTTTAAATTAAATAAGTAAAAATTAAATTAAATATCTTTATGAACGATGAGCTTTTTTTTGACCGTATATGTTTTATGCACATGAGCTTTCTTTGACCGGTGAGTGGTAGTTCACATGTTGTTGACTATATAATTGTTGCCACTGAGAGAACTAGATTAGCTTTGTCATATAAAATAGCTATTGTAGCAGCTCCCGCAGTGAACTTGTTTTGTCTCTACAGAATAGATAGCAACAAGTACATCACCTCTTTTCCATTAAATGAGACAAAAATTACAGGCCAGCATGTGCTCCTTCAACACTTGTAAGTAGAACACAAGAATAACCAAGAACAAATTTGCACATTCCCGTGATCTATTATCAATGGACACACAAAATTCTTAGTACAATAATAGTACAATTTCCAACTCACCAATCAACGCCGAATTGGAAATCACACCTAAATCAATTTATCATTACTTCTTCCTGCTTGATCCATACATGAGGCTTTTGATCATTACTAGTCAACGGCCTGTGTATTGAATTTGCCATATATGTCTTGCTTGTAGAATTGCCTGGTTCTGTACACCAGAATGGCTGCAATAGCCGAACCAACGATGCTCACTGATGCCATTATGAAAAACGTTAGCTCAAAGCATGACTTTCCAACACACATCATATCATTTGATGCAGCTCCTGGCATTTGGAGCTTTGCTTGCCTATCGTAAAAGTATCCTTCTACCCTAACAGAGAACAAGTAGGCCCCCAGAGGGCTAGCACTTGCTTCGATATTGTAAAGAATTGCAAAATGGCGAAGCCCAAACAGTTCGAAGATGATAGAAAACAAGAGAGGCCACTGTGCACCGAAGCACATGCCAATCAGAATGGAGGCCATGTAAAGGGATCCAGGGAGTGTCGAAGCAACAAGTAGATGACCTACAGATGCAACTAACAGGACTAGGCTCAGCAAAAAGGGCCTAGGAATTGAATACCTGTGCAGAAGTATTTCAGAGATGAAGCCTGCCCCGACTCGGCCTAAGAAGTTCCAAATACTCAGAAGTGAAACAAAAGTGCTTATACTCAGAGAGGAGTATCGCAAGGATTTTCCAATTTGTCCCATGTTGTCGATTGCAGTAATTGTAGATCCCAATCCACATGTTGTCGATTGCAGTAATTGTAGATCCCAATCCACATGTTGTTGCCAAGAAAAGTATCCACAAGTCTAAGCTCATTAGTGCTTGAACAATTGTATGGTCTTCACCTCTTTGGGGCCATTTACCTTTTAATTGCTTCTCACTATCAGCTCCTAGCACTTCGTTGCTACTCTCAGCAGATTTGCCTTCTGTTACAGGTATTGATATCTCGACGGAGGCACAGTTGATATCCTTGCAGCAGCTTTCCAGTTCAATCTTAGACTTCCTTTGATCTGAGAATGCATCTTTGAACTGATCCCCTTGAACAACGTTGTCTGACTTTTGAAGCTCTGAGCGTATGACTATCAACAATGGCAAAAAGATTGTCAGAATTGTTACTGCAGCAAACATTTGAATCACACTCTGTGGAAGAACCAACAAGTTTTCCAGCAAAATAAAAACCATAAGCAAGCCGGCTAGCACCAGGGCCATGACAAGAAAAATATAAAAGTTCTTGGTCTCGTTCTTCTCTTTTGGAGCTTCCATAGGCCTAATGATAGGCATCAATAAGAGCACTACAGAAGTGGGAAGAATAGCAGCCAGGATTATGAGAAAGCTGGGTTGTTCATCCTTGCCGACAGCCCTGTAGATTTGAGTGATGATAGCACCACTTAGACCTACAAATCCCATAAGCAGCCCAATGACGAGCCCTCTGCCTCTTGGAAATTTTTTGACACAAGTGACAATTGTTCCAGTATTCGCGAATGTCATGGAGCTCCCTCCGATGCATTGATACATGTACATCTGCCACACTGCAGGCTTTGCAACTCTGCCCGTCACAAAGAGCCAAATCATGAGATATCCAGTGAGGTTCATAGCTGAACCCATTGTCAGAACAACCCATGGTGGATAGAACTCATTGATGAGACCGGCAATGATGCCTACATTTGCACCCAAGTCCTTGAAGAAAGCCAATGTATCGATTATCTCCTGATCATATCCTAGATTTATCTTGATAGTTTGCGAATACAAACCAAAAATATAATTCGATCCAGCAAACGAGAGAATAAGGAAGCAAGCTACAACCATCATCCATTTGCTTTTCAGGCCTTGAATAACATGATAACTGAATGCTTCCATATCTATATATAAATAAAACTCTGAACAGGAATATTCAACGTCTACAACACCTGAAACTTTTCACTGATTTTCAAATATGAGTATAACACCCAGATTCTCTACAACACCTGAAAATTTTCACTGATTTTTTGACATTCTCTCGACCGTATCCAGCTTTATAAATTCCGAGCACGTCTCTTGCGTTCTTGAATATCTTGAGATGGCAAATCCCAAAGCCGTTTCTTCAACAATTTTCAAAAACATAGCAACTGTGCAACAGAATTAGGCAACCGTTTCAAATTCTGACAATGCTGTAGCCTCAATGTCTTCAAGTTCTTCAAGGCACCGAGCGAAGGCGGCAGCGCTGGTCGCGATTCACAGGTCCTAAGCATGAGTAGACTTGGTGGCGCAGGAGCAGGTGGTCCACTTGTAGCAGAACCACGCATTTGATGGCCAACGAGTCTGTAAACGCGAACCCAGAATAGTTGGCTCCCATGGTGCCACTTGGCAATGGGAAATAATTTTGATTTTTTTAATTTTATTATTATGACGTCATCTTGCCACATGTCAACTCAAATCCAGATACCAAATCCCAAGGCTGACATCATCTTCTATCCACCAATCAGTTGTTTACAAAAATAGTTTTTTCACAAAATAAAAAAAAATATTTTACAAACCCCTAAGTCACACTTTGCAAAACAGGTTTTAATTTTTTATAGCTGCCTCAAAAAACACCTACTAATAGCAAAGTCAACCAAAGTCAAAAGGTGATCAATTACAATATACCTGCCTGAGGCAGGTATAATAAACATGATGATAAGTGTGAAATTTTATTTATGTAATATAATTTTATTTAAATGTGTTAACTTAAAAAAATTATTTTATTTGTTGTTGTCGTAAAAAAAGTCTGTAAAATTGAAATGGTATTTATTAAATTTATATAAATTAAATTTTTATGTAAATTAATATTTAATTTAGTTTATTTAAAATATTGTTGTAATTTTTTTTCTTCCTAAATTTAGATTATGAATTTCAAAATAATTTAATAAATTTTCACATTTATATTTTTAAATAACTAAAAGCTCCTTTAATAATAACAACAATGTTATTTTTTAGAATAAATTACATATATGATTTTATCTCTATAAAGTAAGTTTCAACGAAAATACCATATATGACACTATAAGTTATAGACAATTAACTTATAATATTATGTATTAACTTAACAATAGTATTATGTAATAATGTTTGAGATAAAATGATTAAGAAAACTTCTTTCAACTACTTGATTATTTGAGGACAATATGAATGAGTAAATGTACTTAACTTTGATTAAATTTTGTTAGGTATAAGCATATAATTTTAGTAATATATATTATTATGATTTTTATTTTTAATCATAAAATTTTCGTATGATTAAAAAATAGATGGAGATTACAAAATAAAATTTACAAAAATAATAAGTTTTGAACTCTACTCATATTATTTAATTAAAAAAAAACTTTTTAACTTCTTTATTTTATTACAATGTACTTTTGCACCGTTTACTCATTAAATTAAATTTTCAAATTTTGAAATATTACTCCATTAAGTGTTAAATTAGATGTTATCAAACAAATTATATGCAATATAAAATTAGATGTTATCAAACAAATTATATGCAATATAAAATTAGATAAGATGTAATTACAAATCATTTACTTGTTTCTTTGTATGCAAATTCAAATATTGCAATAGAAATCATGGTCAATTATTTTCATCTTCAAGAGGATTCCAGGAGCTCCAAACAACACTGACATACACCACATTTGAAGGAATCTCAAGATCACTACAAATGCCTACTATATTTCAACAATGCATTCCAACAGGTCTAACAAATACATCGTCTTCAAAGGCTGAGGTCCATAGGAAGAATCAATACAACACCCATTGGAATACAATTCATGCTACATAACTAAACAAGAGAAGAAGAGATAAATGGAACAAAGAAATTGTCACAAACAAAGACGTTGACCGAATTACTACAGTACCATCTACATCTAGGGTCCAACAAAATGAATAAGGTAGGAGAAGATATGTTGAAAAGAAAGATGGACAAAAGAGACTTTGAGAGCCTACAATGAATAATAAACAACAATCTCTTATGCATTTCCCAACATGTACTGTTCAACATCATGGCCATCCATATGCTACCCAATGTTTCGGGACATAGATTCATGCCTTGTCTATCATGCATAAATGTACTACTCTGTGGAATCATATCCTAAAATTCTTACTTATCCATCTCACAATGAACACTTTTGCAATCATGGTCATCGATTCTCCAAATAGAATAATATGGACCCTGGTGACCAACCTATTGTACTATCCATACTCAAATTGAAAAAATGATCATTCCTCGCGTTAGCCCAATTTTTTAGGTCATGCATGCTCATGGTGGACAATAAAAATACAATGGTCACATTATTACCCCCAACAAATTGTTCAAATTGGAAGCTACGTTCCAAGCCACCTTTCAGATATTGATATCTTGGTCATGAGAATGCATGGAGTGAAAGGTAAACGTTATGATTGTTATGTGAATAAATCACGTGTCATCAATGCCTTGCTCTATAAGAAACAAAATGACGAATACTAATATAGTAAAGTCCAACTTGACCACAATTCAATTTCATCACTTCTAGAAGCATGCAATGGTGTCTCATCTCAAATCCATTATGTTTTTACATTCATTGGCATTCCCTCCTATGTAAATTCAAATATATAAAATCTGGATAACCACAATGTTACCCATCTGACACATGTAACATCTTCTTTTTTCCTTCAGATTGCCTAATTTAGAACAAGAAATGGGAAAAGATCAAATAATTTGTTCTTGAACTACATCCAATGCTCCACCTACTATAATTGATTGGCCATACATTGTCTCATCACTAGTCAATGAGTACAACATAAATGATATATTCGACATGGATTTCCCAACCCTTTTACCAAATGGGAACACACTACGTCTCCAACCATGTATCGAGAGCATTCCACTTGATAGATATGGAATACACTTAATGAGATACAATGACAAAAATTTTGGTAGTCATTCCCACTTCAAATACTACTTATACAACTTGATTATGCACCACAAGAGTCAAGCAACAACTAATTTCTTTGTGAAGCATAGCGAAGAGCATAACACACCAAACACAATACATCTACAAGAAATTTCTACAGACAACCTCCCATAACATGTCATGCGCTTTCGAACACACCTATGTGGGACTAAAGAATTATAGACACTTTGGAGGAGTGAGCTGAAAAATATGATCACACAATTGCAATGCCCTACATTATTCTTCACTCTCAGTGCAACAAACACAAAATGGACAGATTTGCATGCATTTATGTAAGAGGATAGCCCTTTTGACCCAGGATTTTGTGATCAATGACATAATCGTAACACCATTAATAGGCCCCACACTATCGATGTATAGATGCATAAAATATTTTCAATATTCAATGAGGAGATGCTTAAAAAACATGCACACAACAAATTGTCTCTTGGAAAAGCCTTTACATATTTGTCATTTGTTCCAATCCTCTAACATTCATTTTGTAGTTATGAATGTCAACATCGTAGCTCTACATGTATACATGGTTTCCCATGGCTTAATGTAGATCCTAAAATGGAAACATTAAATTTGATAGACCCGAATCAAAACAATGTTGCAAAGAGTTTCCTCGATACATATCTTATACAGAATCCAAGAGAAAATCATGACACGTAGATTCATATGCATCTATCCATTAAGGATGACCATTGCTTGCTAGGTATGAATGGCAACATCGTAGCTCTACATGCATACGCGGTGTCCTGTGGCTTAATGGAGATCCTAAAATGGAAACATTAAATTTGAAAGACCCAGATTAAATCAATGTTGCAAATAGTTTCCTCGATACATATCTTATAACATGGAATCCAATAGAAAATCATGACACGAAGATTCGTATGCATCTATCCATTAAGGATGGCCACTGCTTTCTAGATACAAAATATATACTTTCATCCAACCCAGTTCAAGACTATGAGCAACACTTAAATCTAGTACAACATAATATCCCAACTGATATTCTATTGCACTTTTCTACTATGTTGTTTGTTCATATACTCAAGATTATGCAAAAAAAACTGAATAAAATGTGCATGCAAAGGTGTCGTGCCAAATTGCCCTAAAATATAACTAATCTGGAGAGATTATAGGGAAAAGGATTTCAGGAAGAAGTTATACACATACCACTGATAAATAAGTTGATAGTCCTCTAGAGATAAGATGCATGTAGTGTTTGCAGGAAAGATGGTGCACCTCTCTTTTGTTTGACGCCCAACTACAAGTGTGCCCCCTTCTAAATGATATTGACGTTTTTGGAGGAGGAGGAGCCTGTTACTGCTGGAAATTTGTCAGGATGATGGTATAACCCTCCCGAATGGATTGGAAGGTTCATGCAGAGGATTTTCCTTCACTAAGGAACCTAGCGAATTAATCTATCTCTCAGGTGCCCATGTCCCCCTCACCCACGTTTCTGCTGCTAATTGCTCCAGGTATGAAAATAGGAAGATGATAATTACCCAATACAGTATGGTGAGGCTATTGAGGTAGATGTTGTGGACATGCAGAGGAAATACTGAGAGCTTGAGTCCCAGCGAATCCTTCTGAGTATTTTCAGTTATTCCCCGGCTGCAAACATGAACATGCAATAAAACTCCTTATGTGTGATGAATCACTAAAGGTGAGTGAATATGGTGAAGAACTAGTGATAAAAATGGATGGACTATCCTGAAATGATTAGGGCAGATAGATTTCACTGCCGAATCCCCTTGTTAGCTAAAGACCTTCGTCTCCAATGTTAGAATATGTAATGATGAATTATGTGGTATATTGATAAAATATCATTTAAAGGCATAAAATAACTCTAATATTATAAAATAGAGTTATCCCACATGCATAATTGAATTGTATCCTTTGTAAGAATTCTCTATATAAAGAGGTGGAAATTCATTTATCCCACATGTGTTATGGGATGTATTGTAAGCCAAATCTCTTGGTATATAAGAGAGGTGATGGAGACCCTTTTGGGTATGTGTTGATTGTAGTTCATCACACATCACATGTTGTGTATGTCATTTGTACACACATGATTGCGACATGATTGGGTGGTGGAGATTGATGTGATGAATATGTGAGGATGCCATGTAATCTTGGAGATCTATTTTTAGAATAATGGAAGATGCAACCCTTCTCGTGGACGTAGCCCATATTAGGTGAACCACGTATATCGGTGTTCTCTTGTTGTTCTCTTTTCTCCAATTTTATTTCATGCTTTATGTTGCTTGATAGATAAAAGGATAGACTAGTAACGCTTTCCATATTTTATATTGTGTTATGATATTATTTCATATGCTCACAATATTCCAACGTAGTATCATAGCAGGTTGTTATGCTCTACCTTCTTCGGTAATTTTTTATTTATTTAATTTTATTTTTTATTTTCAAGCAACATATGTTCATGATTTTACTTGGGATTTTAATTTTTGTATGGTTTTGTGACCCAATCTATAATACCCATGTGGTATTTTTTTAGATTTGGGCTTTATTGTACATATTTGAATTTTTTTTCTTTCAAACCCTGACCCTTGTGGAGAAGTGTTTAATGTAAAATTGGGCGATGACTTTCAGATATTTTTTAACACTTTTTGTGTATTTTTTTAAGAAATAAATTGTAGATATGAGTTCCTCTCGCAAAAATACTCAATTTCAAAAAAAATATTCTAATTTCATGTTCGAAAAGGGAAGATATCGCTGATTTAAAATCAGTTTTTTTTTTTCAGAAATTTTCCATACGGACATAAATATTGCATAGCGTATATATTTTGATCGAGTGCCCATATTTCTGTTATGTTTATGATTGTGCATATAAAATGACTTCTTTAGTTTCGAAAATAGGTTATATTAACCATTCCGGGAAATATTGACAAAGTTATGGTCATTTTAAATTTTCTGATTTTTCTGCTACAAAGTGATAGATCTGTCTTTCAACAGCTGCTGGGCTTCAGTTTTGGTGAGAAAATTCAGTTTTTATTCATATCTTATCTTGAAATTCTTGTCATGAGATTCTTGATCTCTTTGCATTAGGGTTTCTGTTCTTATTCATCATGTTTGCATAGGTTGTCTTATTATTGTTTATATATATAACCTTCTTTGTGTGGAAGATGTTTTGACATTTTCAAGGGCATGGATCTCTAGTATGGTAATTGTGACATCAAGAATTAATCCTATGCTTATGACTTAGTTGTCTAATGACTATATTTTCATATCTATAAGTGATATCATTGTTTTATTTGATCATTTTTTTTCCCAATATTCTAACATGGTCTTAGTCTTCTAATAATGATAATGATGATTTTATATGTGTTATCTTGTGATAATTATTTTCTTTATTTATATGTTATTTCTAACCTTTGTGTAAAATCATTTTTTTGAATCTATGTGATATCATGGGTTGATCGCAATTTGCTATATGTTGATCATGCTAAACATTTTAATCTATTTTCCCATATATCATGCCATGCTTATTTCGATCATCTTTTACTCAATGTTTATATGGCTTTGAACAATATTATAATTAGAAATCTTTGTCATGAGCACCTTGTTCTTGTTGCATTGATATTTATATTCTTATGATTGCATAGGTTTTCTTATTCCTACTTGTCTCTAACATTCCTATATGGAAGCATTGACACGTGTTTCTTGTCTCTAACATTCCTATATGGAAGCATTCACATTTTTAGGGCATTCATCTCTTGCATATTAACATGGTGTTAACAAGAAATGAACCTGTTCTTAAGATTAGTTACTTGATGACTATATGTTTTCATATATTTAAGTGATATCTTGGCTCATTATTCTATATTGGTATCTATTATGCTCACTCATGTTTATGCTCCTCTATTTATTATATCACATCATGTCCGTTTCCTTGATAATATTTTGCTCAAAATTTATGTGGTCTTGCATAGAAGCAATTCCTATTGTTTATATGTTCTTGAGCAATGTCATTTTATCATCTTTTATGATTTTTGGGCTTGTCATGTTTATTATATGCTTTACTCTTGGAAGTTATTTTGTGCAAATAAGCTATCTATGTTATGGGATAGTTTGCTTATGCTATTCCTTTCTTGTTCAAGCCAATGATGGTTGTGGATCTCTAGTTTTTCAGCATTGTTCCTCTTTTCAACTTATCCTTGACTGCAACAAAGATGGTTGATGTTAAGAAGGAATGTAATGTTGAATTTTATCATATTATATCACAATATTCTAGTAATGTTGTATGATTGACATCCATCTTCTATTGTTCATGCATATTTCAGTTGTGTTGTGAAGACTGTTTGGTTGGCTCATGTTTCGATGGAATGACCATTCGAGTCTTGTATTCACAATGTAATATTCAACAAGAGCTCTCTGAAGACTGTTTCGGTGTATGAACCCAGGGTTCTTGTCTTTGTCATACGGTCTATTGCAGAGTTCTTTCAGCTATTAATTGAGTTACAGGTTGTGATGATATTGCATCCACATGTTCTATTGTATTTTCCATACACTGTTGTGTTATGCAAACATTCATCATACAACTTAGGTCAGATGCAGTTTCATGAGAAGTGGATGCTGTCTTCATCAAGTCCATGAGGCGAAGTGTGTTTTTTATTCGCATTATATGGAGCATCTTGGAAGTTTCCATCAAGGGGGATGTTGGTGTGTTTCCACCTTCCTTCCATTTCTATTCTTTCTTCCAGTCATAATTAAGGGGGAGTGTTAGAATATGTAATGATGACATATGTGGTATATTGGAAAAATATCATTTAAAGGCATAAAATAACTCTAATATTATAAAATAGAGTTATCCCACATGCATCATTGTAATTATATCCTTTGTAACCATTCTCTATATAAAGAGGTGGAAATTCATTCATCCCACATGTGTTATGGGATGTATTGTAATCCAAATCTCTTGGTATATAAGAGAGGTGAAGGAGACCCTTTTGGGTATGTGTTGATTGCAGTTCATCACACATCACATATTGTATATGTCATTTGTACACACATGATTGTGACATGATTGAGTGATGGAGCTTGATGTGATGCATATGTGAGGATGCCATCTAATCTTGGAGATCTATTTTCAGAATAATAGAATATGCAATCCTTCCTGTGGATGTAACCCATATTGGGTGAACCACGTATATCGGTTTTCTCTCGTTGTTATATTTTCTCCAGTTTTATTTCATGCTTTATGTTGCTTGGTAAATAGAAGGATATACTAGTAATGATTTCGAAATTTTATATCATGTTATGATATTATTTCATATGTTCACAATATTCTAACAACCCCAACTGTTGTTGCTCTAAAAACCAAACTCAACAATAATAAGCATCAATAAACCTTTTGACTTGTTGACCCTTCTTATATAGCTTATCATGCACTTTTAGGGTTTGCATGTCACTTTTAGGGTTTGCGCTTTACTTTTTGCATGCATGCAATTTTAATTTCTCGTTGACTTTAAGCCTAAATAATTAAGGCTTTATGTACCCCACTGATGACTTAATACTAAATCAATGCTTTATTATGCTCCTGGTATCATAGGTCCTCAATCAATTCCCTTTTTATGCAGTACCCTCTCGAACCTATGGGAATTAAGTAGGTTAGCGGGTGTTTTGGTGCTTAAGCAAGAGATGACATTATAGTCCCTCCTGCTTAAAATTGCTTATCCTCAAGCAACTGCAAACTAGGATGTTGTAGTACCTGTTCTCCCTCCCATGTGGAATCCTACATAGGTAATTCTTTCCATTTTACCAAGAGTTCTCGGATCACCCCATTTGAAAGTTTCCTTTCTCGAACCTGTAGAATTCTCTCAGGTTTCAGTACCAAAAGACCTTCATCATCTAAGGGAGGTAACTCAGTGGATGGAGCAATGTGTTTCCCTATTGTTTTCTTGAGGTTTGATACATGAAATGCATTGTGAATTTTTCTTTCCTCTGGAAGTTCTAGTTCATAATCCACCTCTCCAACCTTTCTGACTACTTTTTAAGGACCATAGAAGTGAGGTTTTATCTTTTATGCCCCCTTTTTCTTGAGTGAATGTTTTTTGTAAGGTTTTAGTCATAAATATACTAGATATCCTACCTCAAAAATATGCTCGAACCTGTGTCAGTCTACATACAAATTCTGTTGATTTTGATCTACATGTAGACCCTCTTTTAGGACCTTAAGAATATCTTGACTGTCCTGTACCCAATATTTTTCCTTTGGTGCTCTGTCGTCTCTGAAAACTAAATCTGCAAAGTTCAACGCCTCGTAGCCATATATATCCTTGAAAGGTGTCATCTTAATAGACATATGGTGGGTAGTATTATAGCAGTACTCCCATAGGTGTATCCATTTAATCCATTTCCTCTGTTGTCCTGCTACATAGTTTCTCATATATCCCTCAATCCATTTGTTCACTATCTCTATATGCATGTTGCTCTGATGATGATAACTTATGCTAGTAGCAAGTTTTGTCCCCAATAATATGAACAACTCCTGCCAGAAAGCACTGATGAATTTACTATAATGATCGCTAACAATGGTTTTGGGTAGTCCATGAAGTCTAAAAACCTCTCTGAAAAATAATTATGCTACCTGTGATGCTAAATAGTCGAAAGAAAGAGCAAAGAAGTGGGAAAATTTTGTCAACCGATCTACTACCACGTATAAGCAATCTCGTCCTTGTACCTTTGGAAAACCTATAATGAATTCCATTGATATGCTTTCCCGTTTTGACTCCGGTATCGGTAATGGTTGAAATAACCATGTCGAATGAATGTGTTCAATTTTATTTTGTTGGCAGATATTGCATTCCCGAACATGTTGTATTACATCCTCCTTTAGGCCTTTCCATGAGAACCTCTCTATGATCTATTTGTAATTTTTCAAGAACCCATGATGCCTTTATAATCGTGAATCATGTGATTCCTGTATAACATTTTTCTTTAAATCTAACTATGGAATGAGGTATATTCTATTCTTGTAGTAGATGATGTCATTAATTACCCTGTACCTACCATCCTGTATTTTCCATCTAATAATTCACAAGCAAATTTATGTTTGGAATATTCTACCACAAGAAAAGACCTCGAATTAGTAGATATACTCATGAGTGATAATGAGGCGGGTCGCCTTGATAAAGCATCGACTACAACATTGTTCTTTCCCTTAACATATTCTATTTCAAAGTCGTATGCATGTACCTTGCTGAACCATTTTTGTTGACGTTCATTCAACTCTTTTTGCTCCAAGAAGTATTTCAAGATGTTGTGATCTGTGTTAGGATATTTAGACACTTAGGAGTTAGTTAAGATCAACTTGTGTAATATATCCGTTAGGTAAAAGTGTGTTTCTTTAGTGTGCATTAGTATTCATTTGTAAATATTCTAATCCGACGGTCACAATATGTTCTAGACATAGAGTGATCCGACGGTTCAACTTCTCTTAGATCATACCTACCATTGATCCGTGGCTTAACACCTGATTGGTCTATGATCTCTATTTAAAGAGCATAGAGGGTCCTTGGCTAGTTGATCGATTATGAGAAGCTCATGTAACGTTCTTTCTTTTGCATAATAAATTGCTCCAAGTAGTTATTTGGCTGGGGTCGTGGACTGTTTCCCTCTCGAGGGTTTTAACCACGTGACAAAAATCGGTGTGTCGATCTATGATCTATTTGTGTGAAGTGGTTGCTCAAGGTGTTTGGTCTTTTGGGAGTACCCTGTGTACCCGAACATGGTATCAGAACATTTATGAAGAGCCGCTTACGGTTTTGATCTAGATCTGGAACCGGTGTTGCCGAAACTTTGAAAGGGTTTCTGGTTCTGGATTTTCTGGGAAAGTTTTTTTTTCTTGTCTTCTCGACTACGCATTCTCTTTGTCGTGCACCTTGTGCGATCACGACAAATCAGAAACAACGAGAAAACTTGAATGCGTAGACTTTCCGGGTAAGCTAACCAAGATCTAACCCCATTGTGTGGAAAAAGTTTGTTTTTGTTTTTGTTTCTGTGATTTGTAGGAAAAAAAGGCAAGCACGGAGAATGAGAGAGAAGAGTAAAAAAAAAAAAAAACCCTTCCTCTTTCCATTCTTTTACGTACCTTTTAAACTTAGCTCACTTGGTCCAAAGTTGCTTTATTCCTTAATAGGTCTTGAGTTCAAGTCTTATTAAGCTACTTTATAGTGCATGCAATTTCTATTTTCAAGTTACTTTACTGTAAAAGTGCATCTCACATAAATAAAATAAAATAAAAAGTGAGTCACTTAAGTCTTTTAATTTATTGCCGCACTATTTAAAAGTAACATTATTGTAAAAGTGAACATCACTTATTCTACAAAAGTGATTCACTTAAAAACAACTTTATTGTAAAGTGATTGTCAAAGGTTGATCTTGGGAAGAGGGGGGTTCTTTTTTTTAGTTGGTCAAGTTCATATCTGCCACGTCACTATTGGGGATATCTTTAACATTTTCTTTGATCAAGCATAACTTCATCATCCAGAATCAGTTTTCAGAGCTGTTTTTTTTTAAACCGCATATTTTTTCGAGCTCTTTGCATCTAGATAGTTAGTTTCTATTATTTCAGCCATTATTTTACAGTATGGCCGCCCCTTGTGATATTATACTTACGAGTTCTAACTATTTCTCATGGAAATCTCGTATGGAGGATGTTCTACGAAGTAGGGGACTTTTCAGGATAACCTCAGGGAAAGAAATAGAACCCACTGATGATGATAAGAAAATTAAATGGGAAAATAGATGTGATGAAGCTCGTGGATTGATTGAGATGTCAATATCTACTAATTTGTGATTCCACATATATGGAATTGATGAACCTAATCTCGCTTGGGAAAAGTTGGAATCTGTGTTTGGTAAACACAATGAAATTTGGGGTCATCAACTTCAGAATGAGTTTCTTTCCTTGAATCCAAATGATTTTTCATGCATTCAAGACTATTTATCTAAGTATAAAACTCTTAGACTCTTATGTGCAGAATGCAAGATTAATAAAGAAGACAAACAATGTATTTATCATATTATTTCCAAACTTGGACCTGCATTTTTTGTTTTTGTATTTACATTCTTCTCCATGAAAGAATCCTTGACTGCAACTAGCTATCAAGAGCCTAGCCTTGAATCCTTTTGTGATTCTTTAATTAGAGAGCAATATAAGCTCATTCAACTTGAAATAATTAACAATGTAGATACATCTAGGAAAGCCTTATTGTCCCAACATAAAGAAAAGTCCAAGCCTCCCAAGAAACAGAATTTTCGCAATAATAAGCCAAACAACAAGGGTCCCAAACCCTCTCAGTCAACTCCCTCTTTAAAAAATGAAAAAGGATCCAAGCCAAAAGGAAAGAAGACTGAGCGTCATTGCAATATTTGTGGGAAAGATAATCATGATGAATCTAAGTGTTTCAAGAAGATGGCAGCCTTGGAAGCAACAATGAAGAAGAACCACATCAGCCTAGATTCGTATTCAGAATCTAACTCTCATGGACATGCACTTTGTGCTTCTGGTTACTCTTATACTACATCTTCTTCTTCTACTTCAAATGAATGGCTCATTGATTCTGGAGCATCTTATTATATGGCTAAGGATCAAGCCATCTTTTCTACTATGCATGAATGTAACACCAAACAAATATTTTTTGGTGATGATAGATCTCTAAGTGTTGTATGATCTGGAACAGTTCCAGTAGAAAATGGTCATTTCAGTGATGTACTATGTGTTCCAAAAATTTCATGCAATCTGTTATCAGTCTATCAAATTACTCATTTGGGTTAAAGTAAAACTGTGACGTTTACACCTCACCAAGTTGTAATCAAGGATTTTAAAAATCCTCAAAATGTCCTTGCTACCGGAACTGTTGATGATATTACCAGGTTGTACAAATTTAACAACTTTGGGTCATCACATTTTCCTTCAATTTTTGTTTCTCATAGTGATAACTTGAGCAAAATTTAGCATGAGCGATTTGGTCACTTAAATTATCGCTCATTGCAACAACTATGTAAAGACAATATGGTGACTGGTCTTCCAATGGTATCTTGCACGGATGGTGTTTGTTCCGGTTGTGTACTCGAAAAACATCATCGAGACAGTTTTGACAAACGTGCCTCTTGGCACGCCTCGGTTCCTTTGGAGCTTGTGCATAGTGACTTGTGTGGTCCTTTTCCATCTGCTTCCTTTTTTGGTTTCAAATATTTCTTAATTTTCATTGATGACTACTCCAGATGCACTTGGGTTTACTTCCTAAAACTTAAGAGCGAATTATTTAACATGTTCTTGGCCTACAAGGCCCTTGTTGAAAAACAATCTGGTCATCAAATTATTAAGTTAAGATCTGACAATGGAGGAGAATATGTTAACAACAAGTTCACTACTTTCTGCACTGAACAAGGAATCCAACAACAGCACACTATTCCATATACACCACAACAAAATGGTGTAGCTGAACGGAAGAACCACACTTTAAAAGAAATGGCTAATTGTATCATCCAATCTAAGGGACTAAGTCTTCAATATTGGGTTGAGGCCATAAATTGTGCAAATTACATAGTTAATCGCATACCCACTAAATTTTTACAAGGTATAACACTGGAAGAAGCATGGAGTAAAATTAAACCAGATGTAAGTCACTTTCGTGTGTTTAGTTGTGAAGCATGGGCTCACATTCCAGATGAAAAACATAAAGTATTGTAGCCTAAAAGTGAAAAGTGCATATTTGTTGGATATTCTGAAGATGTAAAAGGTTATAGACTTCTTCAGCCCCATTCACATGATATAATCATTAGAAGAGATGTTAAATTCGATGAAAATCTCTTGGCCTGCGAGCCTAACTTGGCGGTTGTGCCATGTTTGGCCTACGGGCCTGATTCGACAATTGTGCCTTCTTCTTCTTCTTCTTCCAACTTCCTTGACATGTTTCCAACTCCAGTTTCTGATGATGACAGTGAGGATGAAAATCAACCTTCGCCTGCTCATGTTCCTCCAATTGCACTAGCACCAATACTTCCTTGATGGGTTCGTTCAACATGTGAAGAAGCTGGTGACCTTACCAGTGATCCTAGAGATCAACGTCGAACACATTCTCAGTTTCAGCGAGCCTCTTCTCTTTTGGCTCAAGTTTCCGAGAATCATGATCCTGAAACTTTTGCAGAAGCTTCAGGAAATCTAGATTGGGATGCAGCTATGGATGAAGAATATCGTTCCTTAATGGCGAACGATACTTAGGATCTTGTTCCTCTTCCAAAAGGAAGAAAACTTGTCAGATGTAAATGGGTCTACAGAACTAAGTATGCATCAGATGGAAGTGTTGAAAGACTTAAGGAAATGTTAATTACCAAAATTTTTTCCCAAGTTGAAGGGATTGACTACAATGAAACCTTTGCTCCTGTCACAAAAATTAATTCCATCCACCTTGTTCTTTCCCTTGCAGCCTTACATAACTGGGAAGTCCATCAAATGGATGTCAAGTCTACCTTTTTACATGGTGAATTACAGGAGGAAATTTACATGGAACAACCTCCTAGATATGTTCAGGATAACTCTAGCCTTGTCTGTCTCCTTAAGAAATCCTTATATGGCCTTAAGCAAGCTCCTAGAGCTTGGTATGCCAAAATGGATAGCTTTCTCCTTAACACTGGTTTTTCTAGATGCCATTCTAACCCCAATAAAGTAGGAAACCATCTCATCATACTTGTTCTTTATGTTGATGATCTTATCCTTACTGGTAGTGACCCTAAACTTATAACCCATGTGAAATCTAGTCTTAAGAATTTTTTTGAAATGTCAGACTTAGGACATTTGCATTATTTTCTTGGTCTCCAAGTCTTGCAAACCAAAGAAGGAATATTTCTTTCCCAATATAAGTATGCTTGTGACATTCTTCATCGCTTCCACATGGAAGATTATAAACCAGCCCCTTCTCCCTTCCATTTTGGAGTCAAAATTTCTGCCACTTGTACTTCCCCTGAAGTAGATGCCACCTTGTATCGTCACCTTGTTGGTAGTCTTTTATACTTGACTCATTCCCGTCCTGAACTTTCCTTTGTCGTTCATCGTGTTTCTCGTTATATGCAAACTCCTCATGAAAGTCACTGGAAAGCAGCAAAAAGAATACTTCAATGTACAATTCAATTTGGGATTCATTACAGTACAGGTTGAGAACCTTTGTTGGTTGGTTTCACTGATTCAGATTCGGCCGACGATCCTGGTGATCGAAAGTCTACTGCAGGTTATGTTTTCAATCTGGGATCTAGACCTGTCACTTGGGCTTGTAAGAAACAACAAGCTCTTGCTCTTTCTTTAGCAGAAGCAGAATATCGAGCCACAGTTAATGCCAGTCAGGAAGCTTTATGGCTTCGACAGATCCTTTCAGAGTTTGGATTTGAGCAACAACAACCTACTCCACTTTGGTGCGATAATCAAAGTGCCATCAAGCTTGCCAAAGATCTAGTTCTACATCAGCGCAACAAACACATTGAGATACACATGCATTTCATTAGAAATCTTGTTCATGATAGTGTTATTGAAGTTCTCCATTTCCCTACAGATGATCAAGTTGCATACATCTTCACCAAGTCTCTTACAGAAGTGAAGTTTTTTAAAA
>LPNX011217314.1:107674-111614 GCA_001517045.1 Pseudotsuga menziesii | reverse complement strand
ATTGTTTATTATACTTCAATCAATGTGAAGCCTAGAACTTAATCTCTTGTCTAGGATTATGATCTAAAGTTGTATCAGTGCATGTATATTATGGGTTCACAAGGTGATGCACAATGTCAATTCTGCATAAGAGCATATATAGAGAGGTCTTCCTATTCTATTCCATGTTGACCCTTGTATTGTCATATCATGTGACAGCTCTAAGATAGCTGCAGTGTATGTCTATGAATGACAAACTCATGGTAGTAAGTGAAATTGATAAAGGAGGAGGATGTGACAAGCAATGAATACTTACCAATTCTGTTTATGCTTAAAGTTATCTGCATAAACATATATGGTAAAGAGATATGATATTTATATATATGTTTGATTAGAACAATAACAGTCAATAACAGTCAAACNTTACCATCTTAACACTTTGATGGCTAATTAACTCCTTCACCAAGATCTGAAAAATTTCAAACCAACAAGTTAAGTCCTTATGGCAACCCTTACCTTTAGGACCATGTAGACTCTGTTACCCTCAAGACAGATTTATCTACATCCTAAGCTCTGTATTGTGATATTAACCAATTTCCAATTCTCTTCTGTAATCTCTGCAACAGAGCCATATCTATCAAGTAGCTGCTTGGAAAGAATACATGTGTCCTGTTGCATGCGTGCCCTATCTTGCATCTGATAGGGAAAATAGAGATTCAGAAAACATATCTTCAATAACAATACAATTACCTAGTTGACTCGAGCCTAACTTGCATGATTGCTCACCAAACCCCAGTTGGACATCTCATACCTTGTCTTGACCTTAGTTGGAGCCTGCACAACTTGGTGACTCATGAAAAACTAGTTGGTGCATGTGCAAGTATTGGTGATCTCATGTGTTTGTAGTTGAATATCCTAACTTGCATGATTGCTTGAACCAAACCCTAGTTGGATATCTCAAGACCCTAGTTGGAGCATGCAATTATTGGTGATCATGTGTTTGTAGTTCACTCTCCTAACTTGCATTCAATTACGCACCAAGAAATGTAAATTTCAACAACTCGAGAACTTGTTATTTTTTGAACTAAATTTGGTGGTGTCTAAAGACACCGTTCTTGGTGCCTCCAATGTGCCGTATATGGTGTTTGTATGGTAGGCACACCAAAGGCTAGACATTAGTAACATCATAAGAAAGAAAATAGAACCCAATGAAAATGTGCAAACATGGTTTAAATAACGCACCTGACAATGCACTCATACAAGTAGGCCATCCAGATCATCTCTGGTGCCAATAGTGTCCATCAATCTTTCATGCTCTATATGAGGTAGCAAGTATCGTACATGTGACCTATTTTTGTGAGCAAGTGTGCGGAGCTTGATGTTTGTACCAACTACTAGGTTGGTGAAGTGGTATACAATAGCTCTTGGTCTATAATCTTGATATACATACCCACCCTTCCTTTTTTGTTGTGCTACAAGTGTCAAGTAATCCCCTTTTATAACCATCGATCCGGTTGGGAATTCAATATTTTCATCATCTGTAACAGGTTCTAGAAGGGTTTGTTTCCCCTCTAAGCAACGTGCCAACCAATAGTCAGAACCCCATTCATTATTTTTTGGGGCAACCACTGCATATATCTGACCTGTGAAAAGAAATAGGTCAAGTCAACAATTTATATTTTGTAAATAAGGTCTTGCATATCTAATTTCCACATAAATTAAATTATACAAAGGTCGAGTAAAAAATTTACATAGGGGGTCATTTTCTTATTTAGGTACTACTCATGTACCTGCTTGTATGAGATCCGATATGTGATCATAGTCTCTAGAAATATGTGTCTGATCATCTTCCAAATGGTCTATTTGATTTCCCCCGTTGAAATTGGTACCAAGTGTCACTTGTTCCCATGTATCAATGGTATCAGTATGCTCACAATCATCCCATTCACCGATGCTACAAGAACAGCAAAAGCAAGCCTTCAATCTTGTCCAAATTTGCAGGGCCCAATTGTCTGAGCTTCTAATTGAATGAAACCGTCGAGTTCCATGCACTGTGTTCACCCGAGGTGTTTGTGATCGGTCCACATTTGTAACCTCCCAGAATATTCTTCACACTAAATGTTTCCTTGTTGCTTATTCTCCCATGACAGATGCACACCATTGGACTATAGATGCTGCGTCTCGAAGGCAAGCACCTGTAAACTTCATCTCTTCCCTTCGAAGGGAAGTTTTAATGCATGCACCAGCACCATCATGCTCTCCTTTTCCATGACCAGTTTCAAAGTAGTTCCATACATGTGGCACCTTGTATTTTAGGTGCAACAAACACAACCATTCAAATACACGTGCATTCTTGAACTTTCCAGCACAACCGTCTGACCAAATGATATGACGATAAAATGGTATATCCATAGCTATCACGTGGTCATAGAATAATTTAAAGCAATGTTGCACATAATGGATGTCATGGGTCCAGTCGTCACTTATGTAGAAGTGACTTTCTTTCAGTATCACATGTTTCTCTTCGCTGCTATCTTTCCCATGTCGATACGTGATATGCACCATTATGGTCACCTGCTCTGAGTGATAGTATTGACTTTGAATTTCATTTTGTGGTTGTAGGGTGTAATTTTCAGCAAAGTCAACCACTGATAGTATTGTTCCGAGAGGGAAGGTGTCCCGACATATTCTGAATTGCTCATCTTGCCACTGTGCCATGTCGACATGTTGAATGTACTGTTGGATCTTTCCACGAAACTCTGGAATAAAATCACATACTCGAACCTGGTACATGAATATTAATATGTCAATAAACCACATAAAAAAATGTGTGTGTACACGTGAATATTAATTTGTCAATATTCAGGAATTTACCTGTGAAGTCACCAATTTAATCTTCCTGCTTTCTTTCCCATCATTTAGCTGATATGTCTCATACTGATAGTTCTGCTTCTCAACAATTGCATTCCCGAATGCTTGATCTTCACTTTCATGGATGCAATCAGACCATAAGGATAGCCCACCGCAATTGTTGCAAGAACCGTCTACACATTGTTTTAAGTAATGTGTCTACCCATCTTGCCTCGGACACATGAGGCTATGGATGAAATCCCTGGATGAAATTGGCTGTACCGTACTTGAGCATTCCTACACATGGTTAGGATGCAAAAAACGACGTATATGTGCAAATGTATGGTAATATAGGTCAAACTCTATGTGGTATCTACAACAACAAGTGTTTCAGATGGTATTGATTCTAACATACCAAGGCTTGCATTTTTCAAAAGATCTTTGCCCGAGCCTTAGCTCTACATGGGAAACTTTAAACATCTCGAACAGTTGAGTTTGTGTCATGTCAAGATAATGCTTAACATGAGGTTCAGTCTGATGAGAACCCCTACAATGTTTTAACACGTCCTTCGTGTTAGAAGAAGGCCTAGTGTTATCATGCCAAAACGTTTGCACTAGGCCCTTCACTGCTTCGACTAACATCATGTCTTTGTGGGGCAGTCTACCGCTAAATGCCCATAATGTTTCCATTTGTCCCTCTACATCAAGGTTGTCTCTTCTTACTGAATATTTTTTAAGAGTCTTTCAATGTAAAGGAACAATTTTTGATGTGCATTTATGTAAACGACGTTGCCTTGTGGATCTACATACAATTGATTCAGCCAATACACGACGAGCCACACTACAGTCTTTTGAACGAGTTTTTTTACCAATCGATGTGAATGCAGCAGCAAGAGATTTAACAATGTGATTACTTGATTCCATATTCTTCATTGTTGTTATGCCTAAATTTCTTCTAACAGTTGCCATATTTCTAGATTTAAGCAAAGCTAAAAACAGTTGGCATTTACCGGCTTCGGATTTGTTATCAAAATATTGTTTCATTATTTAAGAAGAATGACGAAGGATAGTGCATTTAGCCACCTTATCTTCCATGGAAGTCAATCCGCTC
>LPNX011217314.1:77674-102674 GCA_001517045.1 Pseudotsuga menziesii | reverse complement strand
AAAAAATAATTCATGAAAAATTCCGAATAAATAGTGTTGCACTAGGCCCATATGTCCTTTATATGTCTGCAATATTTTATCCCAAATGGACATCATTAACCTCATATATTGCTGCACCCACACAAACATATATGTTAAGATGTGCTGAAAATTTGAAAACCCACTTTCATAGAAACTAATTTTATAATCATTTCCACACATTTTCTCTGCATAATCCCTATATATTATGAAAGCTGATTCAATTACCTATCTTTTCTCTTTTTACTTCATCTTCAAATAAGTTAGGGAAGTACCCCTAATTGTCACCTAAAATCAGAGTTTTCCATTTATTCTAGTATTATGTGGCATCTAAAGTGTCCTTAAAGGATTTTATGAACTATAAATTGCATGCTAGAGAAGTTATGAGATGGAAGTAGGGTTTTGTGACCTCTTAACAAGTGATGAGATGGAACTAAAAACACATGTACATGTACAATTTGAAAACCAACTATGGTTTCATAAACTACAAATTTCATGCTAGATCTAGGGTTGAGAAGTTATGAGATTGAACTAGGGTTTTTTTACGTCCTTACAAGTTATGATATGGAACTAGAAATACATGTACAACTACAAATTGAAAACCAACTAGGGTTTCATGAACTACAATTCATGCTATAACTAGGGTTCAGAAGTTATGAGATGGAACTAGAGTTTTGTGACCTATTTACAAGTTATGAGATGGAACTAGAAACACATTAGAGGAAATTTCAACTCAAAATGGGCCTCCTAAAATGAATTAATAAAATAATAGTTAAAATAATAAAATAATATTTATTAATTTTGGAAGAAGAAAAGAAAAAAACTATTTTTCTGTTTGTATTTTTGACATATCTCCCTGTGTTTTTACTCAAATTTCGATCGGAAGAGCTCGTTGGATGTGAAATTGAATTATGCATCCAACGAGTACCCACTCGACATACTTTTGACGGACCCCACTACCTCAAAAACAAGAAATACCTGAAAAAATGGAATGATGACATCATCATTACGTTTTTTTAGGTATTTCTTGTTTTTGGGGTAGTGGGGTCCATCAAAAGTATGCCGAGTGGGTACTCGTTGGATGTGGAATTTAATTCCGCATCCAATGAGCTCTCCCAATCGAAATTTGAGTAAAAACACAGGGAGATATGTCAAAAATTAAAACAAAAAAAGTAGTTTTTTTATGATACCTATCCTCAAATTTATATTAAAAAAGTGTTTAAGACCTATACGATATTTAAAATCTAAAGCAATTTCATTGGCTAATACATGATGACATGGAATTTGAATAAAAGTTAAAAGGCCCATTTTGAGTTGAAATTTCCTCTAATGCATGTACATGTATAAAATTGAAAACTAACTAGGCTATCATGAACTACAAATTGCGTGCTATAACAAGGGTTGAGAAGTTATGAGATGGAAGTAGGGTTTTGTGACCTCTTTACAAGTAATGAGAATGAACTAGAAACACATGTACATGTACAAATTGAAAACCAACTAGGGTTTCATGCACTACAAATTACATGCTAGAACTAGGGTTGAGAAGTTATCAGATAGAAGTAGGGTTTTGTGACCTCTTTACAAGTTATGAGATGGAACTAGAAGCACATGCACATGTACAAATTGAAAACAAACTAGGGTTTCATGAACTACAAATTTATTTCTATAAAAATGGTTGAAAAGTTATGAGATGAAAGTATGGTTTTGTGACCTCTTTGCAAGTTATGATATGGAACTAGAAACACATGTAAATGTACAAATTTAAAACCAAGTAGGGTTTCATGACTTCAATTGGATGCTAGAACTAGGGTTGAGAAGTTATGAGATGGAACTAGGGTTTTGTGATCTCTTTACAAGTTATGAAAATGAACTAGAAACACATGTACATGTCCAAATTGAAAACCAACTACGGCTTCATGAACTACAATTCATGGCATTGCTAGGGTTGAGAAGTTATGAGATGGAACTAGAGTTTTGTGACCTTTTTACAAGTTATGAGATGGAACTAGAAACACTACATGTACAAATTGAAAACCAGCTACGGTTTCATGAACTACAAATTTCATGCTATAACAAGGATTGAGAATTTATGAGATGGAAGTAGAGTTTCGTGACCTCTTTACAAGTAATGAGATGGAACTAGAAACACATGTAGATGTACAAATTGAAAACCTACTAGGGTCTCATGAAGTGCAATTGCATGCTAGAACTATGGTTGAGAAGTCATGAGATGGAACTAGGGTTTTCTGACCTCTTTACAAGTTAGCAGATGGAACTAGAAACACAAGTATATGTACAAATTAAAAACCAACTAGAGTTTCATCAACTATAGATTGCATGCTAGTACTAGGGTTGAAAATTTATGAGATGGAACTATGGTTTCGTGACCTCTTTACAAGTTATGAGATGGAACTAGAAACGCATGTAGATGTACAAATTTAAAACTAACTACGGTTTCATGAAATACAAATTGCATGCTATAAGAAGTGTTCAGATCTTATGAGATGGAAGTAGGGTTTTGTGACCTCTTCACATGTTATGAGATGGAACTAGAAACACATCTACATGTACAAATTGGAAACCAACTAGGGTTTCATGAAGTACTATTGCATCCTAGAACTAGGGTTGAAAAGTTATGAGATGGAACTAGGGTTTTGTGAACTCTTTACAAGTTATGAGATGGAACTAGAAACACATGTAGATGTACAAATTGAACCCAACTAGGGTTTTATGAACTATAATTTGCATGCTAGAACTAGCGTTGAGAAGTTATGAGATGGAAGTAGGGCTTTCTGATGTCTTTACAAGTTAAGAAATGGAACTAGAAACACATGTAAATGTACAAATTGAAAACCAACGAGGGTTTCATAAACTACAAATTGCATGCTATATCTAGGGTTTAGAAGTTATGAGATGGAACTAGGGTTTTTTGACCTCTTTACAAGTTATGATATGGAACTAGAGACACGTGTACATGTTCAAATTGAAAACCAACTAGGGTTTAATGAACTACAAATTGCATGCTATAACTAAGGTTTAGATGTTATGAGATGGAACTAGGGTTTTGTAACATCTTTACAAGTTATGAGATGGAACTAGAAACACATGTACATGTACAAATTGAAAACCAACTAGGGTTTCATGAACTACAAATTGCACTCTATAACTAGGGCTTAGAAGTTATGAGATAGAAGTAGGGCTTTGTGACCTCTTTACAAGTTATGATATGGAACAAGAAACACATGTACATGTACAAATCGAAAACCAAGCAAGGTTTCATGAACTAAACATTGCGTGCTAGAACTAGCGTTGAGAAGTTATGAGGTGGAGCTAGAACTACAAATTGCATGCTATAACAAGGGTCGGGAAGTTATGACATGGAAGTAGGTTTTTATGAAGTCTTTACAAGTAATGAGATGGAACTAGAAACACATGGACCTGTACAAATTGCAAACCTACTAGGGTTTCATGAACTATAATTGCATGCTAGAAGTAGGGTTGAGAAGCTATCAGATGGAACTAGGGTTTTGTGACCTCCTTACAAGATACGATATGGAACTAGAAACACATGTACATCTACAAATTGAGAACCAACTAGGGTTTCATGAATTACAAATTGCATGCTATAACAAGGGTTGAGAAGTTATGAGATGGAAGTAGAGTTTAGGGACCTCTTTACAAGTTATGAGATGGAACTAAAAGCACATGTACATGTACAAATTGAAAAACCTACTAGGGTTTCATGAACTCTAACTGCATGCTAGAACTAGGTTTGAGAATTTATGATATGAAACTAAGGTTTTGTGACCTCTTTACAAGTTATGAGATGGAACTAGAAGCACATGTACATGTACAAATTGAAAACCAACTAGGGTTTCATGAACTACAAATTGCATGCTAGAACTAGGGTTGAGAAGTTATGAGATGGAACTAGAAACACATGTACATGTACAAATTGCAAAACCAACTAGGGTTTCATGAACTTCAAATTGCATGCTATAACAAGGGCTAAGAAGTTATGAGATGGAAGTAGAGTTTTGTGATGTCTTTACAAGTAATGAGATGGAACTAGAAACACATGTACACGTACAAATAGAAAACCTATTAGGTTTTCATGAACTACAATTGTGTGCTAGGACTAGGGTTTTGTGACCTCTTTACAAGTCATGAGATGGAACTAGAAACACATGTACATCTACAAATTGAAAACCAATAAGGGTTTCGTGAACTAGAATTAATGCTAGAACTAGGGTTGCGAAGTTATGAGATGGAACTAGAGTTTTGTGACCTCTTTACAAGTTATTTGATGGAACTAGAAACACATGTACATGTACAAATTTAAAACCAACTAGGGTTTCATGAACAACAAATTGCATGATAGAACTAGGGTCGAGAAGTTATGAGATGGAAGTAGGGTTTTGTGACCTCTTTACAAGTTATGGGATGGAACTAGAGACACATATAGATGTACAAATTGAAAACCAACTAGGGTTTCATGAACTACAAAGTTGGATGCTATAACAAGGGTTGAGAATTTGTGAGATGGAAGAAGGGTTTTGTGACCTATTTTCAACTTATATTATGGAATTAGAAACACATTTACATGTACAAATTGAAAACCAACTAGGGTTTCATGAACTACAAATTGCATGCTAGAACTAGGGTCGAGAAGTTATGAGATGGAACTAGGGTTTTGTGGCCTCTTGACAGGTTATGATATGGAAGTAGGAACACATGCACATGTACAAATTGAAAACCAACTAAAATTTCATGCTAGGGTTTCATGAAATACAAACTGCATGCTACAATAAGAATTCAGAATTTATTAGATGGAAGTAGGTTTTTGTGACCTCTTTACATGTTATGAGATGGAACTAGAAACACGTCTACATGTAAAAATTGAAAACCAACTAGGGATTCATGAAGTATTATTGTATGCTAGAACTACAGTAGAGAAGTTATGAGATGGAACTAGGGTTTTGTTACCTCTTTACAAGTTATGATATAGAATTGGAAACACACAACATGTACAAATTGAAATCCAACTATGGTTTCATGAACTACAAATTGCATGGTAGAACTAGGGTTGAGAAGTTATGAGACGGAACTAGGATTTTGTGACATCTTTACAAGTTATGAGATGGAAGTAGAAACACATGTACATGTACAAATTGAAACCAACTAGGGTTTTATGAACTATAAATTGCATGCTAGAGAAGTTATGAGATGGAAGTAGGGTTTTGTGACCTCTTAACAAGTGATGAGATGGAACTAAAAACACATGTACATGTACAATTTGAAAATCAACTATGGTTTCATAAACTACAAATTTCATGCTAGATCTAGGGTTGAGAAGTTATGAGATTGAACTAGGGTTTTTTTACGTCCTTACAAGTTATGATATCGAACTAGAAATACATGTACAACTACAAATTGAAAACCAACTAGGGTTTCATGAACTACAATTCATGCTAGAACTAGGGTTCAGAAGTTATGAGATGGAACTAGAGTTTTGTGACCTCTTTACAAGTTATGAGATGGAACTAAAAACACATGTACATGTATAACATTGAAAACTAACTAGGGTATCATGAACTACAAATTGCGTGCTATAACAAGGGTTGAGAAGTTATGAGATGGAAGTAGGGTTTTGTGACCTCTTTACAAGTAATGAGAATGAACTAGAAACACATGTACATGTACAAATTGAAAAACAACTAGGGTTTCATGCACTACAAATTACATGCTAGAACTAGGGTTGAAAAGTTATCAGATAGAAGTAGGGATTTTTTACCTCTTTACAAGTTATGAGATGGAACTAGAAGCACATGCACATGTACAAATTGAAAACAAACTAGGGTTTCATCAACTACAAATTTCTTGCTATAAAAATGGTTGAAAAGTTATGAGATGAAAGTATGGTTTTGTGACCTCTTTGCAAGTTATGATATGGAACTAGAAACACATGTAAATGTACAAATTTAAAACCAAGTAGGGTTTCATAACTTCAATTGGATGCTAGAACTAGGGTTGAGAAGTTATGAGATGGAACTAGGGTTTTGTGATCTCTTTACAAGTTATGAAAATGAACTAGAAACACATGTACATGTCCAAATTGAAAACCAACTACGGCTTCATGAACTATAATTCATGGCATTGCTAGGGTTGAGAAGTTATGAGATGGAACTAGAGTTTTGTGACCTTTTTACAAGTTATGAGATGGAACTAGAAACACTACATGTACAAATTGAAAACCAACTACGGTTTCATGAACTACAAATTTCATGCTATAAAAAGGGTTGAGAATTTATGAGATGGAAGTAGAGTTTCATGACCTCTTTACAAGTAATGAGATGGAACTAGAAACACATGTAGATGTACAAATTGAAAACCTACTAGGGTCTCATGAAGTGCAATTGCATGCTAGAACTATGGTTGAGAATTCATGAGATGGAACTAGGGTCTTCTGACCTCTTTACAAGTTAGCAGATGGAACTAGAAACACAAGTATATGTACAAATTGAAAACCAACTAGAGTTTCATCAACTACAGATTGCATGCTAGTACTAGGGTTGAAAACTTATGAGATGGAACTATGGTTTTGTGACCTCTTTACAAGTTATGAGATGGAACTAGAAACGCATGTAGATGTACAAATTTAAAACTAACTACGGTTTCCTGAAATACAAGTTGCATGCTATAAGAAGTGTTCAGATCTTATGAGATGGAAGTAGGGTTTTGTGACCTCTTCACATGTTATGAGATGGAACTAGAAACACATCTCCATGTACAAATTGGAAACCAACTAGGGTTTCATGAAGTACTATTGCATGCTAGAGCTAGGGTTGAGAAGTTATGAGATGGAACTAGGGTTTTGTGACCTCTTTACAAGTTGTGAGATGGAAGTAGAAACACATGTACATGTACAAATTGAACCGAACTAGGGTTTTATGAACTATAAATTGCATGCTAGAACTAGTGTTGAGAAGTTATGAGATGGAACTAGGGCTTTCTGATGTCTTTACAAGTTAAGAAATGGAACTAGAAACACATGTACATGTACAAATTGAAAACCAACTAGGGTTTCATAAACTACAAATTGCATGCTATATCTAGGGTTTAGAAGTTATGAGATGGAACTAGGGTTTTTTGATCTCTTTACAAGTTATTATATGGAACTAGAGACACATGTACATGTTCAAATTGAAACCCAACTAGGGTTTAATGAAATACAAATTGCATGCTATAACCAAGGTTTAGACATTATGAGATGGAACTAGGGTTTTGTAACATCTTTACAAGTTATGAGATGGAACTAGAAACACATGTACATGTACAAATTGAAAACCAACTAGGGTTTCATGAACTACAAATTGCACTCTATAACTAGGGCTTAGAAGTTATGAGATAGAAGTAGGGCTTTGTGACCATTTTACAAGTTATGATATGGAACAAGAAACACATGTACATGTACAAATCGAAAACCAAGCAAGGTTTCATGAACTAAACATTGCATGCTAGAACTAGCATTGAGAAGTTATGAGGCGGAGCTAGAACTACAAATTGCATGCTATAACAAGGGTCGAGAAGTTATGACATGGAAGTAGGTTTTTATGAAGTCTTTACAAGTAATGAGATGGAACTAGAAACACGTGGACCTATACAAATTGCAAACCTACTAGGGTTTCATGAACTACAATTGCATGCTAGAACTAGGGTTGAGAAACTATCAAATGGAACTAGGGTTTTGTGACCTCCTTACAAGATACGATATGGAACTAGAAACACATGTACATCTACAAATTGAGAACCAACTAGGGTTTCATGAATTACAAATTGCATGCTATAACAAGGGTTGAGAAGTTATGAAATGGAAGTAGGGTTTAGGGACCTCTTTACAAGTTATGAGATGGAACTAAAAACACATGTACATGTACAAATTGAAAAACCTACTAGGGTTTCATGAACTACAACTGCATGCTAGAACTAGGTTTGAGAATTTATGATATGAAACTAGGGTTTTGTGACCTCTTTACAAGTTATGAGATGGAACTAGAAACACAACTATATGTAGAAATTTAAAACCAAGTAGGGTTTTACGAACTACATATTGCATGTTAGTGCTAGGGTTGAAAAGTTATGAGATGTAACTAGGGTTTTGTGACCTCTTTACAAGTTATGATATGGAACTAAAAACACATGTACATCTACAAATTGAGAACAAACTAGGGTTTCATGAACTACAAATTCAATGGTATAACAAGGGTTTAGAAGTTATGAGATCGAAATATGGTTAAGGGACTTCTTTACAATTTATGAGATGGAACTAGAAACACATGTACATGTACAAATTGAAAACCTACCAGGATTTCATGAACTACAACTGCATGCTAGAACTAGGGTTGAGAATTTATGATAGGGAACTAGGGTTTTGTGACCTCTTTACAAGTTATGAGATTGAACTAGAAACAAAACTATATGTAGAAAGTGAAAACCAACTAGGGTTTCATGAACTACAGATTGCATGCTAGTACTAGGGTTGAAAAGTTATGAGATGGAACTAGGGTTTTGTGACCTCTTTACAAGTTATGATATGGAACTAGAAACACATGTACATGTACAAATTGAAAACCGAATAGGGTTTCAAGAACTACAAATTGCATGCTAGGAATAGGGTTGAGAGGTGATGTGATGGAACTAGGGTTTTGTGACCCTAGTTCCATCTCATAACTTCTCAAACCTATTAACAAAACCCTAAACTGGGGTCCAGAAGTTATGAGATGAAACTAGGGTTTTGTGACCTCTTTACAATTTATGATATTATACTAGAAACACTTGTACATGTACAAATTGTAAACCAATTAGGGTTTCATGAACTACAAATTGCATCCTAGAACTACGGTCGAGAAATTATGAGATAGAAGTAGGGTTTTGTGACCTCTTTACAAGTTATGATATGGAACTAGAAAGACATGTACATATACAAATTGAATACCAACTAAGGTTTCATGAACTACAAATTGAATGCAATAACAATGGTTGAGAAGTTATGAGATGGAAGTACGGTTTGGTGACCTATTTACAAGTTATGAGATGTAACTAGAAACACATGTACATGTACAAATTGAAAACCAACTCAGGTTTCATGAACTACAATTGCATGCTAGAAATAGGGTTTAGGGTTTAGGGTTTAGGGTTTTGTGACCTCTTTACAAGTTATGAGATGGAACTAGAAACACATGTACATTTACAAATTCAAAACCAACTAGGGTTTCATCCACTACAAAGTGCATGCTAGAGCTAGGGTTAAGAAGTTATGAGAAGCAAGTAGAGTTTTGTGACCTCTTTACAAGTAATGAGATGGAACTTGAAACACATTTACATGTACAAATTGAAAACCAACTAGGGTTTCATGCACTAATAGCAGCAAGCTAGAACTAGGGTTGGGAAGTTATGAGATGGAAATAGGGTTTTGTGAACTCTTTAAAAGTTAGGAGATGGAACTAGAAACACATGTACATGTACAAATTAAAAATCAACTAGGGTTTCATGCACTACAAAGTGCATGCTAGAGCTAGGGTTGAGAATTTATGAGAAGGAAGTAGAGTTTTGTGACCTCTTTACAAGTAATGAGATGGAACTTGAAACACATTTACATGTACAAATTGAAAACCAACTACGGTTTCATGCACTAACAATTGCAAGATAGAACTAGGGTTGGCAAGTTATGAGATGGAAATAGGGTTTTGTGACCTCTTTAAAGGTTAGGAGATGGAGCTAGAAACACATGTACATATACAAATTGAAAACAAAATATGTTTCATGAACTATAAATTGCTTGCAATAAAAACGATTGAGAAGTTATGAGATGAAAGTATGGTTTTGTGACCTGTTTACAAGTTATGATATGGAACTAGAAACACATGTAAACGTACAAATTTATAACCAATTAGGGTTTCATGAACTACAATTGCATGCTAGAACTAGGGTTGAGAAGTTATGAGATGGAACTACAATTTTGTGACCTCTTTATAAGTTATGAAATGGAACTAGAAACACATGTACATGTCCAAATAGAAAACCAACTAGGGTTTCATAAACTATAGTTCATGCCATAGCTAGGGTTGAGATGTTATGAGATGGAACTAGAGTTTTGTGACCTCTTTAAAAGTTATGAGATGGAACTAGAAACACATGTACATGTAGAAATTGAAAACCAACTAGGGTTTCATGAACTACAAATTGCATACAATAACAAGGGTTAAAATGTTATGAGATGGAAGTAGAGTTTTGTGACCTCCTTACAAATAATGAGATGGGACTAGTACACATGTACATGTACAAATTGAAAACCTACTAGGGTTTCATGAACTACAATTGCATGCTAGAACTAGGGTTGAGAAGTTAAGATATGGAACTAGGGTTTTGTGACCTCTTTACAAGTTATGAGATGGAACTAGAAACAAAACTATATGTACAAATTGAAAACTAACTAGGGTTTCATGAACTATAGATTGCATGCTAGTACTAGGGTTAAAAATTTATGTGATGGAACTAATGTTTTGTGACATCTTTACAAGTTATGAGATGGAAGTAGAAAGACATGTAGATGTACAAATTTAAATCCAACTAGGGTTTCATGAAATACAAATTGCGTGCTATAACAAGGGTTGAGAAGTTATGAGATGGAAGTAGGATTTTGTGACCTCTTTACATGTTATGAGATGGAACTAGAAATAGATCTACATGTACAAATTGAAAACCAACTAGGGTTTCAAGAAGTACTATTGGATGCTAGAACTAGGGTTGAGAAGTTATGAGATGGAATTAGGGTTTTGTGACCTCTTTCCAAGTTATGATATGGAATAAGAAACACATGTCCATGTGCATATTGAAAACCAAATAGCGTTTCATGAACTACAAATTGCATGGTAGAAGTAGGGTTGAGAAGTTATGAGATGGAACTAGGGTTTTTGTGACCTCTTTACAAGTTATGAGATGGAACTAGAAACACATGTACATGTACAGAATTGAAAACCAACTAGATGGAACTAGGGTTTTGTGACCTCTTTACAAGTTATTAGATGGAACTAGAAACACATGTACATGTACAGAATTGAAAACCAACTAGGATTTCATAAACTACAAATTGCATGCTATATCTAGGTTTTAGAAGTTATGAGATGGAACTAGAATCAAATTGAAAACCAAGTAGGGTTTGATGAACTACAAATTGCATGCTATAACTAGGGTTTAGAAGTTATGAGATGGAACTAGGATTTTGTGACCTCTTTACAAGTTTATAAATGGAACTAGAAACACATGTGCATGTACAAATTGAAAACCAACTACGGTTTCATGAACTACAAATTGCACTCTAAAACTAGGGTTTAGAAGTTATGAGATAGAAGTAGGGATTTATGACCTCTTTGTAAGTTATGATATGGAACAAGAAACAGATGTAGATGTACAAATTGAAAACCGACTGGGGTTTCATGAACTACAAATTGCATCCTAGAACTAGGGTTGAGAAGTTATGAGATGGAGCTAGAAACACATGTACATGAACAAATTGAAAACCAACTAGGGTTTCAAGAACTACAAATTGCATGCTATAATAAGGGTTGCGAAGTTATGAGATGGAAGTAGGGTTTTGTGGGCATCTTTACAAGCAATGAGATAGAACTAGAAACACATGTACATGTACAAATTGAAAACCTACTAGGGTTTCATAAAATACAATTGCATGCTAGAACTAGGGTTGAAAATTTATGAGATGGAATTAGGATTTTGTGACCTCTTTACAAGTTATGAGATGGAACTAGAAACACATGTACATGTACAAATTGAAAAACAACTAGGGTTTCATGAACTACAAATTGCATGTTATAACAAGGGTTGAAAAGTTATGAGATGGAAGTAGGGTTTTGCGACCTCTTTACAAGTTATCAGATATAACTAGAAACACATGTACATGTACAAATTGAAAACCTACTAGGGTTTCATGAACTACAATTGAATGCTCGAACTACGGTTGAGAAGTTACGAGTTGGAAGTAGGGTTTTGTGACCTCTTTACAAATTAGGATATGGAACTAGAAACACATGTACATGTAAAAATTGAAAACCAACTAGGGTTTCACGAACTAAAAATTGTTTGGTAGGAATAGGGTTGAGAAGTTATGAGATGGAACTAGGGTTTTTTTACATCTTTACAAGTTATGATATGGAACTAGAAACACATGTACATGTACAAATTGTAAACCAATTAGGGTTTCATGAACTACAAATTGCATCCTAGAACTAGGGTTGAGAAGTTATGAGATAAAAGTAGGGTTTTGCGACCTCTTTACAAGTTATGATATGGAACTAGAAACGCATGTACATGTACAAATTGAATACCAACTAAGGTTTCATGAACTACAAATTGCATGCTATAATAAGGGTTAAGAAGTTATGAGATGGAAGTAGGGTTTTGTTACCTCTTTACAAGTTATGAGCTATAACTACAAACACATGTAAATGTAGAAATTGAAAACCAACTAGGGTTTCATGAATTACAATTGCATGCTAGAACTAGGGTTGAGAAGTTATGAGAAGGAACTCAGTTTTTTTGACCTCTTTACAAGTTATGAGATGGAACTAGAAACACATGTACATGTACAAATTGAAAATGAACTAGGGTTTCATGCACTACAAATTGCATGCTAGAACTAGGTTTGAGAAGTTATGAGATGGAAGTACGGTTTTGTTCCCTCTTTACAAGTTATGAGATGGAACCAGAAAAACATGTACATGTACAAATTGAAAGCCAACTAGGGTTTCATGAACTACAAATTGCTTGCTATAACAAGGGTTGAGAAGTTATGAGATGAAAGTAGGGTTTTGTGACCTCTTTACAAGTTATGAGATGGAAATAGAAACACATTTACATAGACAAATTGAAAACCAACTAGGGTTTCATGAACTACAATTGCATTCTAGAACTAGGGCTGAAAAGTTATGAGATGGAAGTAGGGTTTTGTGACCTCTTTACAAGTTATGAGATATAACTAGAAACACATGTACATGTACAAATTGAAAACCTACTATGGTTTCATGAACTACAATTGCATGCTCAAACTAGGGTTGAGAAGTTACGAGATGGAAGTAGTGTTTTGTGACCTCTTTCCAAATTAGGATATGGAACTAGAAACACATGTACATGTAAAAATTGAAAACCAACTAGGGTTTCACGAACTACAAATTTCATGGTAGGAATAGGGTTGAGAAGTTATGAGATGGAACTAGGGTTTTGTGACCCTAGTTCCATATCCTAACTTCTCAACCCTATTCACAAAACCCTAAATCCTAAACTAAGGTCGAGAAGTTATGAGATGGAACTAGGGTTTTTTGACCTCTTTACAAGTTATGACATGGAATTAGAAACAAATGTACATGTACAAATTGTAAACCAATTAGGGTTTCATGAACTACAAATTGCATCCTAGAACTAGGGTCGAGAAGTTATGAGATAGAAGTAGGGTTTTGTGACCTCTTTACAAGTTATGATATGGAACTAGAAATGCATGTACATGTACAAATTGAATACCAACTAAGGTTTCATGAACTACAAATTGCATGCTATAATACATTAGAGGAAATTTCAACTCAAAATGGGCCTCCTAAAATGAATTAATAAAATAATATTTATTAATTTTCGAGGAAGAAAAGAAAAAAAATACTTTTTTGTTTGTATTTTTGACATATCTCCCCGTGTTTTTACTCAAATTTATATCGAGAGAGCTCGTTGGATGCGGAAATAAATTCTGCATCCAACGAGTACCCACTCGGCATGCTTTTGACAGACCCTGCTACCCCCAAAACAAGAAATACCTGAAAAAGCGTGATGATGACATCATCATCACATTTTTTTAGGTATTTCTTGTTTTTGGGGTAGCATGGTCCGTCAAAAGTATGCCAAGTGGATACTCGTTGGATGCGGAATTTATTTCCGCATCCAACGAGCTCTCCCAATAGAAATTTGAGTAAAAACACGGGGAGATATATCGAAAATACAAACAAAAAAATAGTTTTTTTATTTATGATACATATCCCAAATTTATATTAAAAAAGTGCTTAAGACCTATACGGTATTTCAAATTTAAAGCAATTTCATTGGATAACACATGATGACATGGAATTTGAATCAAAGTTAAAAGGCCCATTTTGAGTTGAAATTTCCTCTAATGAGGGTTAAGAAGTTATGAGAGGGAAGTAGGGTTTTGTTACCTCTTTACAAGTTATGAGCTATAACTACAAACACATGTACATGTACAAATTGAAAACCAACTAGGGTTTCATGAATTACAATTGCATGCTAGAACTAGGGTTGAGAAGTTATGAGAAGGAACTAGGTTTTTATGACCTCTTTACAAGTTATGAGATGGAACTAGAAACACATGTACATGTACAAATTGAAAATAAACTAGGGTTTCACGCACTACAAATTGCATGCTAGAACTAGGGTTGAGAAGTTATGAGATGGAAGTAGGGTTTTGTGACCTCTTTAGAAGTTATGAGATGGAAATAGAAACACACGTACATGTACAAATTGGAAACCAAATAGGGTTTCATGAAGTACAATTTCATGCTACAACTAGAATTGGGAAGTTATGAGAAGGAACTAGGGTTTTGTGGCCTCTTTACAACTTATGAGATGGAACTAGAAATACACGTACATGCGCAAATTAAAAACCAACTAGGGTTTCATGAACTACAAATTGCATGCTAGAACTAGGGTTGAGAAGTTATGAGATGGAAGTAGGGTTTTGTGCCCTCTTTACAAGTTATGAGATGGAACTAGAAACACATGTACATGTACAAATTGAAAACCAACTAGGGTTTCATGAACTACAAATTGCTTGCTATAACAAGGGTTGAGAAGTTATGAGATGAAAGTAGGGTTTTGTGACCTCTTTACAAGTTATGAGATGGAACTAGAAACACATGTACATATACAAATTGAAAACCAACTAGGGTTTCATGAACCGCAATTACATTCTAGAACTAGGGCTGAGAAGTTATGAGATGGAAGTAGGGTTTTGTGACCTCTTTACAAGTTATGAGATGGAACTAGAAACACATGTACATGTACAAATTGAAAACCAACTAGGGTTTCATGAACTACAATTGATGCTAGAACTAGGGTTAAGAAGTTATGATATGGAACTAGAGTTTTGTGACCTCTTTACAAGTTATGAGATGGAACTAGAAACACATGTACATGTACAAATTGAAAACCAACTAGGGTTTCAAGAACTACAAATTGCATGCTAGAACTAGGGATGAGAAGTCATGAGATGGAACTAGAAACACATGTACATGTACAAATTGAAAACCAACTACAGTTTAATGAGCTACAAAATTCATGCAAGAACTAGGGTTAAGAAGTTATGAGATGGAAGTAGGGTATTGTGACCTCTTTACAAGTTATGAGATGGAACTAGAAAAAACATGTACATGTACAAATTGAAAACCAACTAGGGTTTCATGAACTACAAATTCATGCTATAACTATGATTTAGAAGTTATGAGATGGAAATAGGGTTTTGTGACGTCTTTACAAGTTATGAGATGGAACTAGGGTTTTGTGATTTCTTTACAAGTTATGATATGGAACTAGAAACACATCTACATGTACAAATTGTAAACCAACTATGGTTTAATGAATTACAAATTACATGCTATAACTAGGGTTTAGAAGTTATGAGATGGAACTAGGGTTTTGTGACATCTTTACAAGTTATGAGATGGAATTTCGAGGGTATTTTTGAAGGATTCTAATATAATAGTAAAGTATAGTATTCTAGGTGATTGTTTTGGATTGAAAAAATATGTTTATGGATAGGTAGGTGAACATTAAATATGAAACATATAATTAACACTTAAATGTATATATTTTAGCGAATATTATGATAGAAAAAAAATATTTTTTTGTAAATATAGGCAATATTAGACATCAAATAGCGAATTTATATTTTGAAAAAAACCCCAAAAATAGCCAATTGGCGAAATTTTGCCACTAAAAATATCTCCCAAAAGTCTCTTGATACCGATCCTTATGCTTGAACCAACCCATATTAGGAAGGGATTTAAACGTATTTTTACTAGAAGATATGGCATTACTCTTAGGATTTTGTATCATTTCATGAGGTTGAAAACCCAAATCCCTATTCTTCTATTTAAAACGTAACAAGAAAATGTGTTTTGATTAATAACTTCAATAGAAAAACAAATATATTGATTAATTTAACCAAAATAACATGGAAAACCATTACTTTCCTAGTAGGAGAAGAAGATTCTTCAAATTTTGATAGTTATCATGGTCCTTATCTAGTTGCTAGCTATTAAAAAAATACAAAGTTCGGGGGAGAAATATTCTCCTTGTTATACTCTTAGACAAATACATAGTGACCCTGAGCCCCCAGTAATTAACACAATGCTAGTTCCTCAAATCCTTTAGTGTCACTTTCACCACCTCAAAAAATTCAACACTCCATCCAACTCATAAACCACAACAAAAATAACAATAAAGAGAAGTTCACCAAGTTAAACAAACAAGCAAGGCCCCCATTGTAACAATGTCTTCCCCATTATAAGAAATAATACTCCCTCAACCATGTCAACTAGAAAAAAATACTAGATACCAAAGAGCACCACCCAACTTCCAATTCAGCCAACCTGCCTTCACAATTTATGGTTTACATTCCTATTTTTATTCATTTACTAAATTTTAATGGGTGACACCACTTGTGAGCCATGATGCACCTAATACCCATTTAAGTTGTTTAAACTCTTATACCGTCTATTCATTAATTTCCTTCTAAAGAACATTCCATATTCATTAAGATAATATTTTATTAATTACTTAAGGGAATAAATTTATCACTTGTAGTAGTATGTTGATTTGTAGCTAATTAAATTTGGAGTGTTACAACTTTACCCATTATCATCTTTTAGATGGCACCCTTAAACATATAATATTACATACTTATGATACCCTTAAGAACTTTATGGAAAATATATGTAGTCATGGTCTAGATTCATTCTCTCTTTCAGATTGTGGAATTGGAAGTAAAGCATTATTAGATAGGCATTAAGTAGATATAAACACACAAAATTTTAAAGTAGTTCCAAAATCAATCTCTTTCATTCATACCACTTATAGAATAGACTGCATTACATTATTGATCATGGTAACAATTCATTTTACTCCATGATATTTTCTAGAAAGTATACTAAGTACTCTAACATGCAATGACACCAACATAATAACCAAAATTTTGGAACTAATAACAATGATACCATACACCAATCATACATTAAGCATTAGTGAAAATTTCAACTCAAAATGGGCCTCCTAAGGAAAATAATAAAATAATAGTTAAAATAATAAAGTAACATTTATTAATTTTGGAGGAAGAAAAGAAAAAAATTACCTTTTTTTGTTCGTATTTTTGACATATCTCCCGGTGTTTTTACTCAAATTTCGATTAGGAGAGGTCATTGGATGTAGAATTAAATTCTTCATCTAACGAGTGCTCACTCTGTATACTTTTGATGGACCACGCTACCCAAAAAACAAGAATACCTAAAAAAATGTGATGATGACACGTACATCATCATCACGTTTTTCAGGTATTTCTTGTTTTTTGGGTAGCAGGGTCCGTCAAAAGTATGCAGAGTGGGTACATGTTGGATGCGTAATTTAATTCATCATCACGTTTTTTCAGGTATTTCTTGTTTTCGGGGTAGCAGGGTCCGTCAAAAGTATGGAGAGTGGGTAATCGTTGGATGCGTAATTTAATTTTGCATCTAGGGAGCTCCCTCGCTTGAAATTTGATTTAAAACACAAAGAGATATGTCAAAATTACTAACAAAAAAATATTTTTTTTTATGATACCTATCCCCAAATTTATATTAAAAAATTGGTTAAGACCTATACGGTATTTCAAATTTAAAGCAATTTCATTGGCTAACACATGATTACTTGGAATTTAAATTAAGGTTGAAAGGCCCATTTTTAGTTGAAATTTTCTCGAATGCACACCTACACTCTCTCTCTCTACTTCTTATTATACTTAGTCTCAATGGCCTTTATACAATTACATCCAACAAACTATGCCAAATTAGTTACAAAGTGGACCATGGCCATGGCCATTACAAACATTAGAGATAACTCATTAGTTACAGTACATGTCCCTTTGATCCATTTTCTTTAAGCTTGTGTTCTTCTATTGTGCTTTCTTTACTTAAGTCCCTCATTTGCACCCTGCATTGCCATCGCTTACCCATTTGTAGCCCATATCAAACCAATGGGGCCAACATTTTTTATGTAAATTTATTTAATTTAAAAAATTTAAATGACATTTCAAATAAAATTTACCAAGAAATCAGAGGTCCTTTATGGAAAGTATTAAATGCTAATGGTACCAAAGTGTCTCTTGAGCCTAGCTAGAAAAAACACATTCATGTTATTGAAAATGACTTACAAAAAGACGCCTAAGGTTAGGTTCATAAATAATAAAACAATTTTTTTTTATATTTATATTTTTGATGTATGGGAACATGAACACATTCTTAATGCATGCAAAGTTCTTGCATTAGGAATATCTATATCTACATGTTTCGGGCCAAATTTTGTATAATATCATGATAATAGAGAATGTGGTAACTTTGTGCAGCTTTATTTATATGTTTTCTCAAGTGAAGTCATATTGTTATAGTTATATTATGTTATATCGATCTAAAGTCTATAAATGCAAGTGTACTTTTAATGTATATGTCTTTTTTATGTAGAAATTGATATTCAATTAGAGGTAAAATAAATTATAAAACATTACCTAAATTTTGAAATTCAAAAGAAATAGGATTATTAAAACTAATTTGTGCAATGGTTTTATAACGAAATCAACACTATAATAGAGTAAGAATGAATTACACATACAAATCCTAAAATATGGGAGAAGGAAAAGCACTACTCACATGTGTTTCAATTGATAGTTGATGGAGGAAGGCATCTACATGAAAGCATTTTTAGTTAAGATACAAATATGCAACATTAACATCATTAAAAAGAATATAATTATACAAAACTAATTTTAATAGATAAAAGATTGTGAAGATGTACACATTTCCTAATATAATTAAATTATAAACTATATATGTTAAATTCATAGTAAGTAGAGGATTTTAATTAATAGTTAATATTTTATTTGTTTTATAGGTTTATCATATATGTTAAAATAAATAAAATAAAATTAGTAAATATTAAAGTTTATTTTGTCAAGTTAAGCAAATAACTACAATGTTAGGTGGTGGTGGTGTTGAACGTCCTCATGAAACCAAGTTTGGTCTATTAAACCTTAAAAATAATAAAGAGAGTTTTTTTTTAAGTAAGAAGGAACCTTTCTATTACTGTAAAAGACTGAGAGTATTTACATGCACTTCTCCTGAAGGCATGGAGTCAGGCAATTGTCTGCTAACCAAAACAAAAATAAAAAGAGTATATCCCAAATGGAAAGTTGCAGAAGCATGAGAGCCACCCAGCCTTTGAGCTTGGGTGCTCGATCATGGTTACAAGTAAAACTGTGTAAGAGTCGATATAACATAACAAAATAAGCAATGAAAGAGTGAAAAACATGGGGAAAGACCCGACCACAACCACCTCCTAGCGACATTGAGACGACTCGGCCTCATCCTGAGTGTCATTGGCGCCTTTTTCACTGCCAACACCCGCTTGGCTGGATTCCGACATGGCCACATCTTTCCCTCTTGCAACACACTGAAATGGTGGCCCAGAGAGATGCAGAAGGCTGCGCATGTGATCAAGGTTATTCTCTTCCTCGTCTTTGAATTTCCCAATTGTGATGCGAATAAGCGGCGCATAGCTCTCCCTTTCATCCATGGAACGCGCTAGTATGAACTTGAGTCTCCAATAATGGGACATTACCACACCCTCTCCCATCCTCACTCTATATTCACCGAAGATCTCCTCCTCCACAACCACAATGGATTGACGGATGTGGGAAGGTGTCTCCTTGTTGAATAACCATTCCCATTGATCTTCTTTCCCCATAGCTGGATTAGCCATTGCTCCCTGAATATGGCGCTTGCGTTTTCTTCCTCTTCTGCACGCTTTGCGAATGCGTGAATGCTTCTCCCAATGCTTGCCTCTCCGTGAATGCTTGACCCAGACCCTGTCAACAATTTCTTTGGCAATGGAGTCTCGTTGCTCCCTGGTTAAGTAGTGCAATGGAACCCATCAAGATCTTTTGCAATGCATACCCAAGTGTGTGAGATCATCCCTGTGATCATCTCTTCGGATTTACCTGTCATTTTAGAATCCTTCATGCGTGATGAAGTCTTCATATCCCGACAATTTTCTGTATTCATTGTTCCTGGCCCTTTCCGCTTGGGTGTGCAAAGAGCGCAATCCTCCCATGCGAACATCCTGCATCACTTACATCCATCTCGTCTCGGGTCTACGTGATCGTGATTCCTTGGCTCTTCACTCAAGGTGCTTGCACCCATCAAACCACCGTCACTGCATCTGTCGGCGTTTCCATATGACTCAATACCCACATCCGGGGTAAATAAAGAGGGGAATTATTTGGTTGGCTTTAAATATTTATTCCTATACTCGAAAATATTAGAGAGAAGCTTTCCTAGCTCATTATAGTTTTGAAAAGTTAGGATGTTAGAAAGGTTTGTATTATAGAAAATATTATGAAAGTGAGATCTAATGTGGGTGTAAGCAGGGCACTCTAAGAGAAAGTGATTTTCATTCCAACAATGATAGACTCACAAAGAAGACAAATCCCTTCCAACCATGGAGTTTTAGGAACTTACCAACATCCTACATCACTATGGAATCATGTGAGTTTGTTCTTATCTTGGTATATTAATTTTATTCTTTGAGCAAGCTAATACTAAGAGATACATACAAACTTTCAGATTAGGGGTAATGATCTCTTTATAATATCTTAACTTTCTTTAGAGCTCTAATTCTTTCTTGTGCCTAATTTTCTCTTTAAACTTCTAGATGTAATATTATTGTCAAGTCATTAATGATATATTGCAAAGTGTCATTTTCGTCAATGCCTTAGTGGTCTAACCAAGCCATGTTATCTTTACACCAACCTTGCTTCACGTGCAGTGGTTTTGACCTGATTTTAATGCAATTTTAGCAAGTCTCTCGTCCCCCATGCTATTTATCGTGTGCTTGTACATCACGTATCTAATTATAGCCATGCTCTTGATGGGGAAAATAACTACTTCAGTAAGGAGAATAGGGTAGGACATATTGCTTTTAATTTTGAGGTCATAAGTTATGAATAACTTCCTCTTGCAACTCCATACTTCAGAGCCATATAAGTTAAAGAAAGGAGTTTTGAACAGGAATTTATTTTTATCCCACATGGAAAGGTTAGTCGATTTTCAATTGTTATCCAACCTTAATATAAACCTTTATCACACTGATCGTCGCTTCCTTGAGGTCTTCCTTCAAAACCCGTCGTCTGAGAGCCTTTCTGCAAATTAAGTTCTCCTGCAAATTAAGTTATCGGCCATTCTGCAAATTAAATGGTGATTTTCCGATTTTCAAACCCAGAGATCTGGACAAAAATACGGTTAGAAAACTAGGCACACCCTGGTTTTTGTTGAAAATACATAGATGTAATTAGTTAGTATGTTCGTGGAGAATGAAAATACATAGATGCAAAATCATAAATAACGCCAAACTTTGAAATCGAACTCACACACGACTGCCAAATGTTATGAAATCCTAGCACTTGGACTGCCAAATGTTATAGATTTCAAAAATCACAGACGCCTAGCCTTGGGACTACCCAATGTTATGGATTTCAAAATCAGAATTGCATTAATCCCCACCAATTTACAGGTCAAGACTTCACCCATAAGTCGTACCGGAAAAAGGCCAACTAAAGCACCCTACTCAAATCCACCAATCCACCTTTAATTATAGCGCTTAATTACATACGTCATTGTCCCAATTGGAATCCCCATTTAATGGCTGGCAGGTAGACAAATCGTCCCTCTTAGCCTCACCTTCCCAATGGAAGGTGCTGGGAATGCAAGCAGTAATTGCAGCAATCCCAGCGATTCCATCCAGGGATGGAATTTGAAGGTTAAATACCTGTCATGGGTCAATTTACCCATCAAATACAGCTAAGATTTTACCCAAACCATCAAAATCTAGTTAAAATATAGAAAACGATTTTGACGGGTGTCTGCCATTTGAAATTCCAACCGTGATTCCATCCCCTAGCAGTGTGGAACTTGGTAAAATGCTATTGTTCTTAAAGTGAAACATAATTTTCAAAATAAATTGAAAGGTATAAATCACAATGTTAAAATTGAATATTGTTTATATCTTTTAAGGTATAAATCACAATGTTAAAATTGAATATTGTTTATATCTTTTAAGTAATAAAAAATATTCTTATTGATTTTATTTTAAATTATAAAAAAATTTGTTTAATGATTTTATTTATTTATAGTTTCATTTTAATTTTCACAAATATTAGAATTAAACATTGTGATGATGATGATGGTTAACGTCCCTTGAGACCAAAATTTGGTCTATCGAACCCTGAAGAAGAAAATTAATTAGTTTGTTTTAAAGTGATATTTCTATGCTCAAAGACCTTGGAGAGAAGCGTCCCGAGCTTACTATAATTTTGACAAGCTAAAAGGCGAGGAATGTCGGTATTGTATATATTGTTCAAGAAAAATGTTAAATTCAAACTATAAAGCATTAAAGAGATTAGAATATTATATTAAAAAATATACATGTCAAATGCCATAGTTTATGTTTTATTGTAAAAATATTTTAGAACGATATATACCTATTTTTTATGGTTTTATTTTTTCTCAATTTTATGGTATTGTTATTAAATGTTATTTTCTTAAGATAAGTACCAACTTTTTTCTTTTTTCCTTTTTGTATTTTCATTCCATATTCCTGGAATTATTATTAAATGTTATTTTCTTAAGATAAGTACTTTTTTTTGTGTGTTTTCATTCCATATTAGTGGAGGTATTAATATTGAACATTGGTGTGAAAACTTTTTTGAAAGACTTGGTTTAGTTATTTTATTTTATTTGATAATATATGATTTTTCTTTTATAATTTAGTTTAAAATAAAATGAATGAATACATAATTTTGTGTATATTATAAAAATGTATGGATTAATGCTACATGATTCATAGGATTGTGAATGGTACATGGTTGAAGGGTTGTGAATGCTACATGATTCATATGATTGTGAATGCTATATGACATTAATGTTGAAGCATTGTATGACTAGATTTTGTGTTTTATCTAAGTTATGAAACATGGTATACACATAATTGTACCATTAGAATGTGTGGTTTTAGGTATTGTTAGGATTATGTTTGGATGTTCAAAATAGTGTCACCCAATTTGGTTATTAAGTACAAGGGATTTATATTTTAATTTTTTCAAGGATAATAATAAATGAGAGTTAAAAGATTAAAGTATAATTGATGGTATTTGGGTCTCCTCTATTTTATAAATGTATATTTATAAGTGAAAAAGACTGAACCAAATGAAGTTATGATGGGGATACTAGGGCTACCAATCAACCTTCTTCTTTTCAAGCAGAACAAGAAAACCACCCTTCATGCATGCAGTCAAGCTGTGAATGAGATTTGGATTTCCCATAGCAAAATACTCAACTAGGAGATACAATCTGAACATAGAAACCATGGTTGCTGCAACATATTTCATCTGAATAAATTACATATCTTTCCTCAGAAAGACCTGCGCGTCGCGACTCGCCTTCGAAGACTGCAAATGTGAAGGGAAACTGCGGGATAAAATGCCTATCCATGCTCAACCATCTTTCTGGTTTGAATTCGAGGCAATCGATATCCCAGATGGCGTCCCTACCACCCATGGCATATGGGTGGTAAGTCACTCGAGTTCCTTTTCATACGATCGACAGATAAAATCTCATCAATTCAAAAATTGATGGGTGTAGGTAATGCGTGCTCTGCAGATCCTCGTATGAAAATACCTAGGATTTTCTGTCTCGTTTGGCTTCGGATTTGACGACCGTGAGACATGCAATTTCTTTGTTTATTGCTTCCAAGATGCCTACAAATTTTTTACACATACCATAAGCTAGATATTTACATATGGTGATTTTAATACGAACTAAACATACAAACTTTATCACAACGAATTTCTATTTACTTGTGAATAACGAATTTCTATTTACTTGTGATTCATCTTTCCAGAATATTTCTTCTGCGCTCCCCAACACCTGTAGAATCCCTAAATTCTTCATTAAAATCCAGGAAGGCATAGAAGAGTTGGGATGTTTGTTCAAGTAAATCCATATTCAGGGACTTCAATGTCATTATACTGTGTTCCAAGAGAGAAGCTTCAATATCAACAAGTTGCAGCCTCCTCATTTGAATACCGTCAAATGCATCGTCTTCATGATAATAAACAAGCACCATTCTATTTCCCACATGGTAATTATGTATCCAATCATCAATACTTACAAAAGATTGCTGCAATAAATCATAAATAATGATGATTTCTATCCAATGCCAAAGTCGATGGGCGAAGAGCTCTCAACAACATCTCTTAGCCAACTTTCATAGTTTTTCATACATATTTGTATCGTTCCAACTGTCTACTTCCAGAGTTTCCATGGGACACTTGGCGGTCATTCATATCATCTGAAACACAATTGTGTAGGTCCACCATACACTTGATTTGTACATATGAAAACCCAAACTCTGTGAGGCAGAAAGGTGTTGCACTGGAAAACACGTGGGTGATTTGAAGGTTGGTTGGGATTTAAAAAATCAATAGGCCAGGCCGCCGCCATGGTTTTGAAAAAAGTTTTATCCGATAATGAGCTCTACTAATGGAGCTAACCAA
>LPNX011217314.1:0-77595 GCA_001517045.1 Pseudotsuga menziesii | reverse complement strand
TATATATATATATATATATATATATATATATATATATATATATATATATATATATGTGTGTGTGTGTATATGTATGTATGTATGTATGTATGTATGTATGTATTATTTCTTTTGAAAATAAATGTAACAATAAGAAAATGACTTTGTGCTCATTCGATTGTAATTTTTAGTTTCGTATATCAAAGCTTACGACTCATAGGGCCTTCACATTCCATCGTGATGGTTTTGGGATCTGCAAGGAGCGAAGGGCACCATGCCTTTTCCTTTATGTGTAGTGAAGAGAAAAGGTAAAAAGAAATTCAATCGAATTGTTACGTCTATAAAAAATGTGCCCCGTGAGCCACAATATGTGCAAGGAAGGGGGTTGGCTTCTGCATCCATTATGTCATGAAAATTAAGCAACAAACTACTAATGGACATCCTGACTATATACTATCGATATTCAATACAAAGATTGACTTGGGATATTAAAAACTTGAAACAAAATATTTTCTTCTGTTATCAACCTTGTTTGGCCATTCAATGATCTTCAATACATGAGATTATAAGAGGACCCATGAGAACGGTCGACAGGAAAAATGGTGTCGCTTGTGCAAATTATGATGTGCAGAAATTTTGATGTCTCGTATAGTTCAAGTTTCAATTTCAAATCTATAGTCTCTCCACGTCCAGGTTGGGTCTCAGTTTCAAAGGTATAGTTCCTCCATGTCCAGGGGTTTCAAGGTTCTCTAAAGCTACATAAAACTCGGAAAACTCCTATAATTATGCCCCTTGGATTTTTGGACTTTTTTGCTTTGTAAGATTCCATTGGCATTCAAAGGATTGAGGCGAAAACATTGACTTATTCACCGAATGTCTTCAAATTTAAATACTTAATGTACAACGGCTTTTTGGAGGAAACTTATTTTCACCTATGTGGACATTTATAAGTTTGATGTAACTTATTTTCACTTTTTTTCCTGGACTTTCTTTTATCACATAAAATTATATTATCTACACACAATTTTCTCTCATTTTTAAAACATATCGAAGTTCTCTTTGGTGTTTCATTTCCCCTCTCTGGGGGTATGCTTGTTTTATTTAGCATAAAATATTTGGTCTAGTCCATAGAATTCTAAGCCCGGGAATTTAGCATATACATTAAAAGAAAATACTCTTCTTCATGGGCTCCAATGGGGGTGTAAACATAAGCATCACCCTCTCTCCCCAAAAACTCTATTATCTTACCCTTGCTCTTAGTTATTTGTATGTCTTGTTTACCAACAGGAGTGAATGTCCTTCCCTTGTTGGTTTCAAACTTCAAATATATAATTCTACTGTGAGAATCAGTAGATTGACTCATCTTCATGAAAATTAATTGTTCATCTGGATCCAAGGTGAACTTTCAAGAAAAAAACACATGAACTAGAACATCAAAGCAGCTGCGAGTGGCCACGAACTTACCAAGAATACAACAGAAGAAGGTAAGTATTCACAATCCCCCATGCCCCGTTGTTTTATGGCTCATTGTTTTATGAAATTCCACCTTCCTCCTTACTTAATATTTATTTAAAATGAATCTGACTCAGATTTGTTTTTAAGTGAAATTTATATAATAAATTTGAGAGAAAATTGAGTTTCAGAACTAGTTTCATAAATCAAAATGTATAGAAAATAAATTTTTATATAAAAAATTTAGCAGAGAATTGAGTTTCAGAATTAGTTTCATGCATCCATATGTATAGAATATAGCTTTTTTATAAAAGGTTTAATAGGTTATGGATCAACTAAAATCTATAAAGTTTTATAGAAAAACATGCAATCCAAATTAGTTGCGAAAAAAGATATCGTGCTTCACATGCTCTAATAAATTAGGGCTTTATTTAATTGGGGCTATGCATAAGTTTGTTGGATGAAACTATAATGGGTGGGAAAGTTAGAAAAATAATTTATTGGGTAGGACAAATAGAAATAATTTTTTCATTTTTTTAACAGAAATCCAATTTAAAAATTATCAATTGTAACATTTTATAATAGGTTCAATTTATTGGAATGACAATTTGAACAAAAACAAATTAGGCTCGCAAGCATTATACATATGCGAAATTGGACAGAAGCCATTTAATCCATGGAAATATGCAACTTGAACAATATTGAAGTCCTCAAATTCTAACGTAGCAAACCAATGCGAATGCCTATGGGGGGGAAACCATACTTATAGATTGTAATTAATACTTATTTTTAGAATTGGTAAGCGTGCCAAAGCGTACTTATATATTGTAATTGATATTTATTTTTAGAATTTTATTTAGTTTATTATTTATTTTTATTATTGAAGAAGAAAAGTGTGTATATATTTTATTTTAAAATGGTTTGTTATCGAAAATATTAGTATAATTACAAGACAATTATTCTATGTTTATAGAAATGTACATTTTTCTTAAAAATAAAAAACGATAAGTTGTATAGATTTTTTTTATTTTGATAAGGATTTATACATAATAATTAACTTATTGGTATAATTAAATTATAATTATTTTATTTTTTAAAAAAATTACAATTTCTTTTACTAAAAATTATTGTAAGTAGAATTACAAGATTATTATATTATTTTTTATCAGCAAAGGAATTAGGAGCATAAATATTGAAAATTCTTACCAGAGTATTGGTGTCTTTTTGCCTCAACAGAGTGAGGATCCAGTTAGAGCTATACTTGATGTCAATTGCCTCAAATTTCTTGTCATCCCAAAGGGTTCCGATGCCTCCGGATGCGCCCCTTGAACTAATGGCAGCTTTACCTTTTTTTTTCCAAAATTTAGTACTGACTTGGAGAAATGCGGCTTCCTCCATCTTGGTCTCCTGGATCAAGAAGATGTCTGGCTGGTGAAGAGAGACTAAGTCCATCATGGCTTCTTCTTTGCTTTTGCTGCCGAGACCTCTGCAGTTCCAGGAGAGGACCTTCATTATTTACTTTTGGGATTTGTCGGCATCCCTTTCTGGGCATGCCCTTGTTGATGGGTATTTCTGGTATTCTTCAGTAGCTTTTCCAAGGTTGGCTGGGATCCTTCTAGCTTATCCTTGTAGGTAGCTTGATCCCTAACCTCTTTTCTAGATTTCCTGCCTTTAGTTTTAGTCTGTCTTGGAGTGATGAGCGCGATCTCCCCTTCTTCTTCTTCCTCTTCCTCTGATTCGAATTCTTCCTCAGATTTCCCCCTAGGTTCTCCTTCTTTTGGCATATCAGTGCCTTCTTCTTGATCTTCCACATGCTGATCTGATGGGATTGCTTTTGATTCTTTGCTCTCTTCTTTGCTTGTTTCGCCTTCGGCATTAGTGGCCTCATGTCTTACTTCATTGGATTCATTTGTCTTGGATGCTTCTTGGGGTTCTTCAGGAAGGGGGTTTCTGGTTTCTTTGATACTTTCACCATTCTTGGAGCCTCCACCACCTTGGTTTTTGGATCTGGATCTGTTCACCCTTTTCCAACCTTCTGCCTTTTCCTGGTGTGATTCAGGCTTTTTGGGGCAGTTCCAGATTAAGTGCCCGTATTCCTAGCAGCCCCTGCACTTGAAAGGGAGCTGTTCATAGTCGAGCTTTTGGAAGTGGGACCAACTTCCTACAGTTAGTTTTATGGCCTCTGGCAGTCCTGCTTCTAGGTCCACCTCGACGCATATGCGTGCACAGGCATATTAATCCTTTGGGCTTGCCATATCAATGTATTTTCCCAGGGCAGTCCCGATTGCCTGAAGAGATTTGGAGTTCCAGCAATGCATGGGGAGATTAGGGAGCTTGACCCAAACTGGCACAGCTTTGGGGGTGTCAGCTTCTGGATCGAAATCCAGGGTCCATCCGTTGAGGTATAGTCCTTGCGGCCCCATGAAGTAGGGCCCGTTCCTGAATATTAAATCTTTATCTTCCTTGGACTCGAAATCGAACAGAAAGTAACCCCTGCCGACGGAGTATGAGGAAACGTTTTTGGTGATTAGAGGTCTCCAGTTCCGTTGGACCCAGCTTTCGGTAGTTTTTGGGGATGGCCAAAGCCCGGTGAATTGCCTGATAAGGGCTCGATCTGCCAAGGAAAGAGCTACACGCATTGTTTCCTCCAGGGGGAGTGCTACCTCCGGTACATCTTCAACTCTCTTAAAAAACTTCGGTGGATCTCGTGGTCCCGATATCCTATTCTGGGTCCCAATTAGCCTGTCAAAGGCGGCAGATTTCGGGTCAGGAGGTGGACACTCCTCCCCAGCCATCTGGCTGCTCCAGTTTCCAGATACTCAGATCATGGGTTTTACGGCCACAAAATCAGAGATCAAGCCTCTGGAAGATGCCCAACAGCTCTTCCCAGTGTCTTCAGAGTCTTCAGCCTGCACTGGATCCAAGCTCAGCCCAATCAGAGCCACGACCTGCGATCAAATCAGAGCCACGACCTGCGTGATGTCGATCCACAATTTCAGGAGCTCGCCGTTTGTTCTTCGATTTCCCAGGCTACGTTCCGGTTTTGTTTTAAACATTACTAATTCATAAATGCTTGGATTAATAGACTTGTGTTGTTTACCACAAGATTATTATATTATTGTTGCTTATGAAATATATAATTTTTTTTAGTTTTAATTGATGTTTCAAAATGTAATTTTTTTTTAAGTTAATTTTTCTTATTAGTATTAGTTCTTTTTATATAGATTTGTTTTTAAATCATATGTTTTATATATGGTTTTTGTGACATGTTTGAGTTAATTCCTTAGGTTTAGTTTACTTTTATATATAGATGATTAGTGGTTAAACGCAGTTTGCGCATGAGCCGCGCAGTTGTAGCAGGGGGCCGCACAGTTGTAGCATGGGGCCACGCAGTTTGCGCACTATCAAGTTGAACCTCGAATGGTTCGTGGAGGTTACTCATATGCTGCAACAGTGGATCGGGTATATGGCGAAGACCTCATATCCTGCGACAGTGGATCGGGTATATGGAAAAGTCCTTGTATGCTGCGACTTTTGTGGAGTTGGTGGTGACATCAAACGGTTATGTTATAGGTGGCATAGCCCAGTTGCAAGGTACGTTGTGAATTGGTTGCACGTCATTGCAACGTGTCCACATAGGTGCGTGGAGTTGGTTGCAATGTTTCGGGGATATGGAACGTCGTGGTAACATAACGCTTGTGTAGCGATCTAGCAGGGTGGCATGGTTCAGTTTTAGCATATGGTTGTAATGATAAAGAAGATAATAGCTGTGGTAAAGACGAATCAAACCCGTTACTTATCCTCTTGCTAAATTCTTAAATAGAGGATGCTGGCCACCGTTAAGGGGGGACACATTGAGAAGGTAAAGAATTAGATTGTTAGAGCACAGAGCTTCGTTTTCTGTTATGAGAAGCTTGGAGAGCTTTGCTGTGAAATGTCTAGATGTTGTTTCTTTTTTAAGTCAACTATTCTCTGTTATGATTGGCTTTCTTTGCTTTCTGAAGACCATTTTGTAATTTTCAACAGAGTTCTTAAAGACTTTGTACAGCATTCTGTTTACAGTTGCTGAAGTTGATTCCAGAACCATTTGGTACCATTTTAGAGAGATTAATTGGATCGATACCCATTGGAGAGGGACCCAGAGACGTACCCCAGTGTAGGGGGTGAACTCCGTTATCAACTTCTGTTTGTGACTCTCTGATTCTGTGTTTCTTTTTACATCTGTTTATCAGTCTTGTTTTCCATCTCTGTTCTAAGCATTTATTTTCCGTTAATACTGTTCCATTAATTAACCTGTTGAACGCATTCTTTTAAAACAAACTTTTAATGCACTCAAGTTGAGATCCGATGGATCATGTTATGGTATCAGAGCTGGTTAACTGCTTGTGCAAGTTTGTGAATGCTTACCAGGTTCAGGTTAAAGCGTGGTGAAGGAGAATTAATTGAAGGAGATCCTGATATTGGCTCAAGGAGAACATTCTCAAGAACCATGTCTTCTCCACGAGGGGAAGAAGAAGGACATACAGAATGGGAAAAACCTGTTATTTCTGAAACTGAGTTTTTGGAGGCTTTTATGAGCATGAAATCCATGATAGAAATTCTACTCGATGAGTGAGCAGAAAGGAAGAAGAAAGAAGAAGGATCTTCATCCAGAGATGTAGAAGTGAAGAAGGAAGAAAAGGGTAAAGGAGTAGGAGGTGATGGTGATCCTCCTGAAACTAATCAAACTTTCTTTTCTTCTCATACTTCTCATTGAAATAATGCAAGTCCCAATATGCCTTATTTCAAATTGGATGTGAAATTTGAATTGCCAATTTATAATGGAGATTTAGATGTTGAAAAGTTAGACAATTGGATCAAGCAGCTTGAAGTATATTGCAGGGTGCAGGGCATTACTGATGACCCTTCCAGAATTCAATTGGCCACTTTGAGAATGAGTGGAATGGCTCTTACTTGGTGGGAGAGCAAGATTCAGCAAGATCTTCGAAAGAATGGTAAAATTATTTCAGTTTGGAATGAATTCATTGAAGTATTAAGGAAGCAATTTTATCCTTTAGGTCACATGCAGCAATTAATAATGAGCTGGCAAACTTTTAGACAAGCTAAAGGACAAAGCATTCAACAATATACTCATGAATTTAGAAAGGGGGCTATTGCATTGAATGTTGCATTAGATACCCAGGAAACTCTTCTTAAGTACATTGGTGGCATGCATTCTTATTTGCAACATACTGTGTTGATGTTTAACCCCAATACCTTGGATTATGTATGTGTTCAAGCTACACATTTAGAAGCCAGTGGGAAGCATGCTAATGATACTTTTGTGAAGAAATCCTTTAAGTTTGACAGCAAATCAAAAGGTAAAGATGCGGCGAAAAAGAAGATGGCTACTGTTAAGAAAGATGATGAAAAGCCTACATGTTCGCATTGTCAGAAGGGACATGATGTCTCTAGGTGTTGTAAACTTCATCCGGAGTTAAGGCCAAAGAAGTATGGAGGAAACAAAGATAAAGGCATAGCAAAAGCTACTGCAGCCATTATTCAGGACTTGGGATCCGACTCAGGTGATGAAACAAAGGTTACAACTGTCGGAATCCAGGGCAAGAATAAAAGTATCTCACTTCCCATTGAAGCAAAATCAAGTTCTAGTGCAAATACAAATCTGACATCTACTTCTAAGCAAAATGATAAAAATAGAAGTGCACTGTTTCATGTTCATGTCATTGCAAATCAAACAAAGATTGATACATTGTTTGATAGTGGTTCACAAGTAAATCTGATATCAGAAGAAGTGGTTAAGAAATTGCATTTAGTTACTATGCCTCATGAAAAACCCTATCCTCTTCGTTGGGTTACTAATGATACACGATTGCAAGTTACAAAGAAATGTGTACTGAAGTTTGCCATTACTGAAAAGTTCATGGTAGAGGTAGAACTAGATGTAGTACCACTTGACATTTGTGGAATATTACTTGGGAGTCCATATTTGTATGACCGAAAAGCAGTCTTTTATAGAGAGCAGAATAAGTATCATCTTTTTAAATATGGTGTAGAATATATTGTACGAGCACATAAGATAAAAACCAATCTAGCAATAGTTTCCGCAGGACAAATGAAGAGGCTGGTAAATGCTAGTAAGAATTTTGTGTTAATGATGGTTAAGGTGAAAAATGATGAGATCTCTAAATATTTTGAAGGATGTGACCCTAAGCATAAATCTGAACTAATTGAAATCATTTCTGAGTATGATGATTTGTTTCAAGATCTGAAAGGGTTACCACCAAAGAGAGAGATTCAGCATGAGATACATTTGCAGCAGGATGTGCCACTCCTGAGCATAGCCATGTACCGGATGTCTTTAATGCAGAATGAGGAAATCAAGAAGCAGGTTCAGGAGCTGATTGAGAAGGGGGTCATCTGGCCGAGCACTTCTCCTTGTGGCTCGCCTATAGTCTTGGTTCCAAAGAAGGATGGGTCTTGGAGGATGTGCATCGACTATAGGGCCCTTAACAAAATCACCATTAAAAACAGGTATCCTCTTCCTTGCACTAATGATTTGCTTGATCAGTTGAAACATGAAAATTACTTTACAAAATTGGATCTGCGTAGTGGGTATCATCAAATCCGTGTTGCTGAAAATGATGCCTGGAAAACAACGTTTAAAACAAAACAGGGTTTGTATGAATAGCTTGTGATGCCTTTCGGGCTCTTTAACGCACCTGCTACTTTCATGCAGGTCATGAATGATGTCTTTCGTTCATTCATTCATGATTTTGTAATTGTATATCTAGATGATATCCTTGTGTTTAGCAAAACTTGGGAAGAACACATTGTACATGTGAAGAAAGTTTTAGATGTACTGAGGAAGGAGAAGCTTTATGTAAAAATGTCTAAATGTGAGTTTGCTAAAACTTCTTTAGTATATCTAGGCCATATTATTGGTGGAGACCACCTGCGAGTGGACCCAGCCAAGGTTGCTGTCATTGTAAACTGGCCACGGCCTAACACCGTTACTGAAATCAAAAGTTTTCTGGGTGCGGTTCAGTATTGGAGGAAATTCATTTCTGGGTTTTCCTCCATTGCTGCTCCATTACATGCGTTGACAAGTGTTAAAGAAATTTTCCAATGGGGAGGCAAGCATCAGAGAGCCTTTGACACTTTGAAGGAAAGGATTAGCACAGCACCAGTTCTGACATTGCCAGATTTGCAGCAGCCATTTGAGATCGAAACCGATGCCAGCGGGTTTTCCATGGGATCCGTTTTGATGCAAGGGAGGAAGCCAGTCTGTTACCATTCAGAAACATTCTCTACTGCGGTAAGTAACTATCCGACCTATGACAAAGAGTTGTATGCTTTAGTACAGAGTGTGAAGAAGTGGAAACATTATATCATGGGAAAAGAAATAGTCATACATACTGATCATCAGCCACTTCAATATTTACAATCTCAAACTAAAGTACAACAAAGTAGACATTTAAGATGGATGGAATTCTTAAAACAGTTTCATCTCGTAATTAAGTACAAAAAGGGAATTCATAATAAGGTAGCAGACATGTTATCAAGGCCTCCTACAAATGCTTCAATCATTCTTCAAAACAGTTCATTAACACATGAAAGTTATATTGAACAATATGCAGAAGATAAAGATTTTAAGAAAGTATATGCATCACTAATACATGGTAAACAGGAAGAGAACTATTATGTGCATAATCAAATCTTGTATCATCTGGGTAAACTTTGTATTCCAAAGAAAGAGAGAGTGCATGTGATTCGAGAAGCACATAGTTCATTGATTGTAGGACATTTTGGAGTAAGTAAAACACTGTCATTATTGCAGAATCATTGTTATTGGCCTCAGATGCAAGAAACTGTAGCTAACTATATAAGAGGTTGTGTCATGTGTGCAACGAGTAAGCCTAGCAATAGGAAATTAGGTTTGTACACTCCTCTTCCAGTTTCTTCTCATCCCTGGGAAAGCATTTCTATGGACTTTGTAGGGGGACTACCCATGTCTAGAAAAGGGCATGATTACCTATATGTGGTTGTGGATAGGTTCAGAAAAATGTGTATCTTAATGCCATGTGACAAACAGATCACCATTGAAAAAACAGCTCATCTATTCTTTCAGAATGTTTTGGTACATTTTGGGCTACCCATGTCTATTGTATCTGATCAGGATTCCTGGTTCTTGGGAGAATTCTGGTCAACCTTATGGGAGCTTATGGATACTAAACTTAAGAAGAGTACAGCTTTTCATCCACAAACCGATGGGAAAACAGAGGTAGTAAACAGAACAGTGGTTCAGCTGCTCAGAGGATATTGTAGTAAACACCCTAAACTTTGGGATGAGTAGTTGTAGTATATACAACATGCTTACAATCATGCAGTTCATTCTTCCACGAAGAAATCTCCTTTTGAAACTTGTTTTGGTTATCTGCCAAATGCATCGATGGATTTCTCTTTTGGCAAATACTTTGTGGATGGAAATCATGATGCAGATAAAGCTCTAAGATTCATTCAGAGAATCCAAGCAGTGCAATAGGCAGTTCAGGAACAGTTGGAGAAGAGCCAGGTGAAGTACAAAGCTAGGCATGACAAGCATCGAGTTGATAATCAATTTCAGGTTGGTGACCGAGTTTGGTTACATATCACCAAAGAAAGAATGAAAGGTGAAGGTAAAAATATTAATCCTATCAGGTATGGTCCTTTCGAGATCTTGGAAAAGATCGGTACTAATGCTTTTCGCTTGAATTTACCTGCATACATTCAAATTTATTCAGTTATCAATGTTGAGACTCTTAAACTGTATGAGCCTTCTATGATCATGGATGAGGAAACTAACATATAGATTCCTTCAGTTGATGATATGGCACCTGAATATATGAATGAGTTGTAGGATGATGTTATTATTGACAGAAATGTAAGGGCTTCATGAAGGGGGAATGCTGAGTACCTTCGAGTGGGGCTTAAAGGCATGCATCGTAGCAAAGCAAGATGGATGGAGATTGGAAGAGTAAGGGAGTTGTACCCTCACTTGCTTGCCAAATGATTCAAGCTTTTGGTGGTCCAAGAGCTCTCCAATGGGGAGGAATGATCTAGAGGATTATTCATCTTTAAATTACACTGATCCAATATGGTACAATAGTTATTTATCTATGGTTTTAACTCATATTCTAAACATTATATGTGACCATTCCTTAAAAACTGTGACACAGCTGCGCAGCGCAGTTTGTGCATGAGCCGCGCAGCTATCGCATGGGGCCGTGCAGCGCAGTTTGCGCATGAGCCGCGAAGTTGTAGCATGGGGCCGCGCAGCACAGTTTGCGCATGAGCCGTGCAGTTGTAGCATGGGGCTGCGCAGTTTGTGCAACGTCAAGTTGAACCTCGAATGGTTCGTGGAGGTTACTCATATGCTGTGACAGCGGATCGGGTATATGGTGAAGACCTCATATGCTGCGACATTTGTACGCTGCGATAAGGAATCGGGTATATGGCGAAGTCCTTGTATGCTGCGAATTTTGTGGAGTTGGTGGTGACATCAAATGGTTACGTTACAGGTGGCATAGCCCAGTTGCAAGGTACGTTGTGAATTGGTTGCGCATCATTGCAACGTGTCCACATATGTGCGTGGAGTTGGTTGCAACATTTCGGGGATATGGAACATCGTGGTAACATAATGCTTGTGCAGCGATCTAGCAGGGTGTCATGGTTCATTTTTAGTATATGGTTGTAACGATAAAGAAGATAACAGCTGTGGTAAAGATGAATCAAACCCGTTACTTATCCTCTCACTAAATGCTTAAATAGAGGATGCTAGCCACCGTTAAGGGGGGACACATTAAGAAGGGGACACATTGAGAAGGTAGAGATTCAGATTGTTAGAGCACAGAGCTTCGTTTTCTGTTATGAGAAGCTTGGAGAGCTTCGCTATGAAATGTCCAGATGTTGTTTCTTTTTGAAGTCGACTATTCTCTGTTATGATTGGTTTTCTTTGCTTTCTGAAGACCATTTTGTAATTTTCAAGAGAGGTCTTAAAGACTTTGTACAGCATTCTGTTTATAGTTGCTGAAGTTGATTCCAGAACCATTTTGTACCATTTTAGAGAGATTAATTGGATCGGTACCCATTGGAGAGGGACCCGGACCCGGAGACGTAGCCCAGTGTAGGGGGTGAAATCCGTTATCAACTTCTGTTTGTGACTCTGATTCTGTGTTTTTTTTTACATCTGTTTATCAGTCTTGTTTTCCATCTCTGTTCTAAGCACTTATTTTCCATTAATATTGTTCCATTAATTAACCTGCTGAACGCATTCTTTTAAAACAAACTTTTAATGCTCTCAAGTTGAGATCCGACGGATCATAAATCATATCTTTGTGTTGAGGCTATTGGGGGGTTAGGCACATTCGTAAGAGTAGAAAGTCAAATCATTGGGTTGTGTTATAGCATTAATAGATAATGGTTCTTGACATGAAGCTACCAAAATCATGTTATACTAAAATACACTTCATGTGAGAGATGATATTGAGGTACTAGTGGCCTGAATTCTATCTTTGAGTGTAGGTTGTTAAGGGGAGGTTTAGGCAAAATTTTTGAATTTGGTATGAATTTGTTTATATAAGAAAAAGGTCCCAACATAATGAGATGAATGGTAGTTTATTCATGCTTTTGATAAGCTTATAAAACACTTGATATTCCCTTATACCTCGAAAAGTAGTGCTTACTACCTATTGTCTCTCAGTAACCCAGTTTAGCACTTAATTTATGTTTAAAGTGGATTTAGTAGATTATTACACAAGGGAACCTCCATGCACGGGGTCTTCACTTAGTGAAACAATATCATAGCACCTTCGTTCATGGGATATTAAAGAATACCCCTACTTTCACTAGATATTGACAATTAATTACAAAAAACTTTTGTTGATCCCCCCTCCCAATACATATTTCCAATTAAAAAACCCTTAGTTTTACAATATATTCCTTATTTTTACTATAAACCACTTTTTATACCCTCCAATGCGTATAAACCCCCCATAACCTATTCCCTAACCCCCCAGTACCTACAATATATTGACCTTATTTTTCACAAGTAAAAGCCCCCCTTTATGAATGAATGTGATAAGATATTTCTTAACAAGGTGAACCCGTGTGCCTCCATGTGGATATTAAATCTCCTAAATTCTTTGGAGGGAAAGTATCATGTTTAAGAAACCTTATTAATGCTTTCCATAACTCTGATTGGATTGGGAAGGGGTGAAAAATGTCCCATTTGTCCATACAAGATAAGGGGAAGAGTTTGTCCTGCATTATGGATGAGTAACATATCTTTCATTCACCCTTGGAGCCCATGTTTCGAATTTTAAGGAGTTTTGTAATTAAAGACACACAATTTTTTGTTGTGCATGTGCTTGGGGATCTGACCTCTTAGCATTTGGTGAAGGTAAAACCCCAATTCAAAGATTTTTTCAAGCTTGATTCACATGAAGTTTAGGTTTTTTTTGGTGATATTTTTGTAAGGATTTCGTTGGTGTATTTATTTTCATATATCAATGGGGATCAAGAAGAATTCATATTTCATATCTTAACCTCAACTTTCTGTTGTATTTCATTTATATTTCCTTTAAATGCTTGATATTTTTTTTTTAAATGACAATTTCAACTTCTTATTTGTTCCAAAAGTGAAAAAAAACGATTATGGAAAAATTTTCATTATTTTAGCCATGAATCCATCCTCTAGTTTTCAATTGGAATTGACTTCCAGGACCCTCGTCATGAATCTAATTTTAAAACTCCCTTAGAAACAATCTTGAAATAGAAGTTTTCCATTTTTAGGGGTTTTACTCAACATCTTAGGCTAGCTTTTTTAGTGTAGAGCCATCACACTTAGGAAAGTAATGGTTGAGTTTTCAGCTATTCCTCAGTTGTTTTGACCTCATTTTTTCGAAATTTACCTCTTTAAGTAAAGTCTTTTTGTCTATTTGTAGAAATCCGTAAAAAAATGGATATTGGATTCATGTTTTGGTTTTATATCATGCCATTTAAGGTATTAGATTCATGTCAACTTGAGTTTCAATTTTGGGAGAATTTTTAAATCTAAAACTAATTATATAAAATACTTAAAAGAACTTAATCAAAATTCAAAACTTAAAATTGAAGTTGTTATATTGAAAAAAATGAATTTAAAATCACTATATAACAATAACATGAATATCCGTTTATCTTAAAAATCATTTCCTTATTTTCCATCAATTCAATCTAATTTTAATCAAATTAATTCTAAAAAATACAAAATATACTTACAAAATAATTTCATAAAAAAAAATTCAAATAATCAAATTTAACAATTTTTAGTCAAAGAAAAAAAATTATATGATTTTCTGAAACTTAAAAAAGATATTCAAATTAATTCTAAAAAATACAAAATATACTTACAAAATAATTTCATAAAAAAAATTCAAATAATCAAATTTAACAATTTTTAGACAAAGAAAAAAAATTATATGATTTTCTGAAACTTAAAAAAGATATTGCATTAACACTATGTTTTATTAAAAATTAAAAAAAACTTATAGGAGCATAGACAAATGGAAATTTTGAGGGATGAATTTTATAGATATGAAAACGTCAATGGAAATATTTTAAGTCGTGTTGTCTGTTGAATGCACACCGTCAACATAAATCTTTTGGATTGTTGTTTCTCTGAGTGGGAAAGGTGTGGCCTTGGGGGAAAGTAAAGGGCCAGGTGCTGTCACTTGATCCCAGCTCCTCCATTTAGGCTAAATCCTAACGAAGCCAAGGGGGGTGGTCGCTATTAGAAGAAACTCTATGGTGTTTAGTCTACAAAAGAAAAGACTAAATCTATGAGTTAATATGAAATGGATGAAATTAAAGATTACCAATTACTACAAACAAGATTTAGCTTTAGCAACACTTTAACTCAAATTAGATACACAATATCCAATGACACATTGCATGATTCAGTTATGCAAAAAGAACATAATAGATCAGTGCCAAAATGAAAATAGTTCTTGCAAATGTGGGTTGCTAATGTAGTTTCAGTGAAAGCATTGCAATGTCTCGGTTGGTAAATTTTAGATTATTAAATGAATAATTAAGGGCGTGGGTTAGATGTGGGCTTGGACCAACAAGTCAAGTTCCTTTGAAATGAGTGCTAAAGCGGTAATACCAAGTGTCCAACGAGGTGAGGATGAACCTGCTTGGAGTAGCCCCCTGACTATGTAGTGCTTATCCTTTCCAACCTCCTGAGTTCTCAAGAAAATCACTTGTGTAGATTTCCCTATTAAATCTAGTAGCTTGTATCCCTTTCTTATATAGCCAACTGATCAGATAAGCTGCAGTGGTGTAGAGAATACATCGAAGGAGTCCTGGTTTATTTTGTTAGAGACGTAAAAAAGAGTTTTTTAGATGAGGACCAAATAGTATCTTTCACCTTTTGGGTACTTGGGAAAGCAACAACCATATTGATTAAATAAACAAATAAATCAAAAAAGTTAAAACTAACAGTAAACTCTCTGAAAGAGAGCAATCTTGATCCACCTTTGAGTGAGATTCAATAGACTTTGGATTCCTTTTATTACTTAACAAAATGATAAACAAAACTAATCTAGAAAATTAAACCTCTCTGATAGAGAGTGCTCTTGATCCACTATTCAGTGAGATTCAAGAGGCTTTGTTTATTTTTACCTTTCATAATTTATATAAAACAAAGAATGTGAAAGTAAAACTAAACTAAACAAATTTTTTATTTTCCTTTTATGAAAGCGAAACCAAACTAAACTACTCTAAACAATTATTATGCATGCAAAACTAAAGAAGGAAAAATAAAGCAAAAGAGGCGATACAAGCTTCCCCCAACTAGGGAAAGTGGGGTGTGGGGGCCTTTGTCCCACTTGCTTTTTATTAAACCTTTTACAATGCTTTGAAATAAATAGTTCCCTTTCAGCCTTGAAAAATAGGGTCAAAAAAGGCCCTAGAGTGCTAGGATAGCAAGGGAATGAAGAAGAGGGAAGGAAAAATATAATATAGATGCTCCGAGTGGCTTGAAACTCAAAATTTCGGCAACATATCCTTCTCTTTTTTCATATACCTGATAAAAACCAGCAAGATTTCAATAGAAAATCAGTGGTTTAGATGCAAAAATAAACTAATAATCTACACCTTCAACACTTGGAAAATATTTTGCAAAATTTTACCTCAAAATGCTAAAGCAAATGGACACTAGATCTAAGCCTTAAGATGTAAAATTCCAGCCCTTTCTTAGATCTTAAATGAAGCAAGTAAAATGATAAATGATAAATCTTTAATGATCAACTTTTAAATTGCAAACAAAAAAAAAACAATTTAAAAGAAAATAGATTTAGGTTGAGTGTTTTTGTCCCTTTTTCGTTGAGAAGGAAGACGAAGAGCTCAAGATTCAAGCTTTGAACAAGGTTGAGGATGAGGGTGCCTGCATGGTAAACAAGTTAGATCCAAAGTGAAGTGATTAGGATCACAAGATGCAACCAAAATCCAATCTTACTCCACCGTCGGTGATCTGCAAAGCTACACAAGAAACCTTCATGCAAAGATCAGATCTAGTATGGAAATCACATAAAACCAAAAGCATACAAGCCTTACCGAATACAAAGTATAACTCTTGAATCTTAAATGATTACACATAAATAAGCAAATTGAGATTCAAATTCCTATTCTATGGATTGGAATACAAACTTCTATGCTAGATATTCAAAATTGCATGAGCCACAAACGTAACTAAATAGATATCACCTCGGTTAATAACCAACATTCACCATGAAAGAGTATTACACCAGAAGATTTGTCCTCCAAAGACTCAATGTTATTACATCAAAAGATAAACAATTAAAAATCATATGAGCAGAGGTCCCTTGCTTTCATCCATAATGAAGAAGAAGGCCTCGAATTTTTACAAAAACCAAGCCCCAGGGGGGATTTATGAACTGAAGATCTAAACCGAAGTTAACTAAGTTAAACCAATGTTGGAACTGGAGAAATCAAAAGAATCGGTGGGGTGATTATTAGTCTAATTGAATTGTTGGTATGGAGGAGGTTCCAACTCACTCCACCAACAAAGGCACCTCAACAAATCACATGTGCTTTAATGCACTCACCAACCTCACGCGAATGTACGAGTCTTCTCACATGGTTGACGTCACCAAAATAACTCGAAACCATTCGCATGTATTGGATTTATATGCCATGGTTTATTTCATATATTATGAGTGTGGATGGGTCCTCCCCATCCCACTCATCACCAACACCACATAAGCGCGAATCCTCACGTCACATTCGTATAGCGTGAGTCCCCTCACGTCATCCACTTCATTTTGAAATAATTCGTAACATCATGCCATGCCATACCTCTTACTATATCATGGTTTTAAATTAATAATATTCTTAAATTGGAGGGGGTCCACCAATCCTACTCACATGCTAGTGTGAGCCTTTCACATGCTAGCGTCACATTTCTCAAATAACAATTCATAGCATTATTTTTATCCAAAGTTTGAGCTTGCTACTAAGTGGAAGAGAGTCATATACCAAAAGGGCCCACATTCCCAATCACCCATTCACCATTTTTTAATTAAATTGACTTTTTAATTATTTGACATTTGGTGCATTTTCTCCAAAATTAGCAATTAAATGCTACTCTGATGCTTCGTTAGTCAAATGATGTCTTTCGGGATGTTTCAGCTGGCTGAAACATAGAGAAAAGTTGTAACATCCAGGTTTTGACCCCGATGCATTAAATATACATGATACACATATTGTAAAGGATCATGGTGAGGAGCTAAAGCCAAGGGCCTCACCATCGATTTGGTTATGTTATGATTCAGATTGGAATTGTCATCGATGGTATATCGAGACATATGACACATATTAACATTATGGCATCCTGTAACTATGCATTTTAATTTAATAACTCCAACCAGCTATGTTCACTGCAACCAAATTGAAAAGGGCATGGTTTTCTAAGGATAAGGAGGGGGGGAATGTTAAACCTTAAGACCATGGGGGGAAAAGCCATGTGTCACCACCCTGTTGTTTTGCTCACCTTCCCTTGTTCCATCCAACTACCGCCTTTAATGGCTGCTGAGTAGTTGAGGAGGTTATTGCTGGGAAGTGGTGGGTGGGAGGACTGTCAGTCTTTGCCACACGCTCACTCCACTAGTCATCTCTCCACCTTCACGTGGGTAAGGGAAACACCACTATGCCACTCTCTCAGGGGGGGGGGGTTTGCTCATTCTCAGGAGGAGACTTTTTGCTCTGTTCACCTTCTCATGCGCAGGGGATCAGATGGTCTTCTTCACGCAGAGCTGAGTTAAGAAGGGTGCGATTTTTGGTTTGGGGTTCGTTCTCCCCTTTTCTTTTGGATTACTAGTCTATGAGATGTCCACTCTCATGCAAGAGATTGTTTTTCTTTCTGACCATTATAAGACTGTGTGATGCTTGGTTACTTCATCACTGAACCATGGTTGTTGTTCTCCTCTGATCAGTTGGGGTTGCTGTGAGTACCTACGTTGTGTGGGCTGTGGCTTCATCCACATTTTGATTGGCTGTGGTTTTTCGTTGTGAGTTGGACTACTGTAGGTTGCTGTGTAATCGTTTTGGCCATGATAGTGCCAAGAACGATTCAGTTTTCGTTTCCCCTGTCAAAGTTGAAATTGCTGGTTTTGCTTCATGCATGCTATGGTTGGTCTTCGGATGGTAACGGATTGGTGATGAGGGCCTAATTTTCTTGACAAACATGATGTGTTTAGGAACCACACAGACAGAGCTAGAGGACTAGTTTTCTTCTCCACAACCCTGAATAGCACTGGAAGGGAGGTCAGGGCTTGAGGGACTGCGTTGCAGAGAAAGGACTAGTTTTTTTGTGTTGGGTATGCATGGGTGTTCTAGAAGTCAGGTTAGTTCTAGTGTAGGTGTCCCTAGCTCTTTCGAGAGCTCACCAGCTTATCATTTAGCCTTTCCCAGCTCCTGGATGGCATGATAAACCCAAGTTTGTTGGCTTGGCTGATCTGTTGTTCACCTGATAAAACCAACTGCGTTGGCTTGGCTGAACTGTGTACCCTTGTGGTGTTGTTATTCTTGGCTATGTGTAAGCCTGTTAGTTCCTTATTCCTTAGGGAATCATGCCCGAATCGGGGGTGGCAGCGTTGTTGAGAGATTAAGGAGCACGTGGGCCTATGGTTGGGTGGAACGTTGTAGCGACGTAGCTGGTTGCAGGACAATTCTCATAAGATAAGTATTCTTGCCTTACTTGTGTCTGTAATCATAATTACCATTGATGAATGATAATGTACATAATGAATGCTGAATTATATTTGAATGAATGTTGTTTTGCTTCCACTATGTACATGAACAATTATGCATCGTAGTATGTTTTATGTTTTGAAGTATCTTGGCCTCAGCATTATGAGTATGTATGTTCATGATTATGGGGCTAGATGCCCGTATGATTGGTGTAAAGTAGCATCCTCTTTCCCGGTCGGAGGTTCGGGGACGTTACAAAAGTAGCCCATGGGGTAAAGATGCTACTCTAGGCTTGAAAATGATCCCAACCATGCCAAAAATAGACTCCAGATCCTACTTTTTTAACATTTTGAATTTTTCCATTTAAACCATTAAAAAATGGCTTAAAAAATAGAAAAAAAAAAAAAATCTCTTAATCAAACGAAACACTAGGAGGACCTAATATATGTTCATATGACTCAATTCAAATGCCTAACATGTTGAAAAACGATGACTCGAAGTCTCTAATAACCTCCTAAGGCCGAAACACCAAGATGACTACCCCAACTTTGGAGGTGTGATTGAAAAACTCAGAAATTATTAGTCGTTTGTTCAACAACCAATAATAACCAAGGGAAAACACACTCTGGGCTAGTCAGCTTGATGCCTAAGTCCGGGAAGCCGAGCCTTTCATAAAAATTTAAATTCTAGGACTTTTTTACAATTTTCCCAAGGGGGTATGAACATGTATTTACAAAAAAAAATTCAAACAAAATCTCAGGAAAAGGCTGGCGAGCTTCTGAACTCTGATTATGAACAAGTGTACTTGTCAATACTCTGTAGGATCATCGAAAATCCACTAAGTGTAAAATTAGTGGATAACATATGGCTCCAATTGAAGGACCTGTGCTCGATCTAGTCTCTCAGGAAAGAAGAACATACGAGAACACCCGGATGTCTGGTTTCCATATCCTATAAAAGCATCTCAACTTCACAAGAAAACCTCAGAAGCACAAGATTTATAAAAAAGAGCCAATGATCCAAAAGTTTCTTTATTCAAGGGAATGACAAAACTTAACTAATAATTTATTTATTTCTAAGTACAGAAAGAAAATGCTAGAAGTAAATGCTCATTTTGAGGAGCCTATTTTCCTACTCTAAGCATGATATAAAAAAGGTTAGGTGTAATCATAAATCCAATGTAGCCACCTAAGCATTTTATTAATGTAGAAATGTTTTTTCTTCTCTTTGGTTACCAGCCAAAACAAGAATATTTTATTCAGAAAATGAAAACCTGCGTGATGATCCAGAATGGGCAGGTTGGATGGGGAATCATAGGCATCCATAATGTTGTCGAACTTCTTCCCAAATTGGTAGGTGCTCTTGCAGGATTCTTCTATCGAATACTGGATAGGACTGATGTAAAAATATGTATGATAAGGCAGATCATTATATTCATAAAAATGGCTTATCCACCGATAACTCTGTGTGTAAGCCCAAAACTTCTCTAAATCATAAGGAACATCTATGTGTGAAGAATATGGATGAGGAAAAACTTCAGCTAGTTGCACCCCATCTGATTCTTCACTGCATTGCTTCTCAAAGTCCTTGTTACAGATACTCAAATACAATTCTGATTGATCATGGGAAAACTTTGGTTGCTCTTCTTTACAACTTTCATATGTTTCAGAATAGAAACTCCCCTCGTTGGACACATCATAGATGGGATTCCCAAATATATTTTCAAAAGTATCATAGGTTGGATTTTCATTAAAATTCCAATAGTCATCATCACCATCTACGTCAGATATGAGAGATGCCTCATCACTGGTATCAAGTCCCTAGCTACACTCCTCATTTTTCTCAAAACAATATTCTTCAAAAAGCTTGGTTTCAAAGATATCAAAAGGGACCTAACTTTCCAAATATTTGTCATCAGGTGGAGAGCATGGAGGATTCTCATCACATAAAACTTCTAAGATTAGATTTTCAATTAAACTCTCGTAGTCATCATCCATATTAGGTGTAAGGGACTCTTCATCACTTATATCATGCTCTTGACTGTACTATCTCGCTTGGCTCCAGGTTTCTATGGTGACAGGATGGAGTTTCCCAACTGTGTTAATGTAATCAAGCTCTCTTGAATATTGTTTTGTCTCTCTCCAACATTCTCTAAAAATATTATCCTTGTCACCTACATAGTTTATATACTCAGGTTCACTTAATGATTCTATGGGACCACATCCTTATGGAAAACCATGCTCTTGAACATAGAATGCATAATGGCAATTAGACACCCCATGAAAGTCTTCACATGTTATACAAGTGGCGTGTAAGTCTCAACCATGTTAGCAGCTTCCAATTGATGAGGAGGCCTCTGTTCATGGTTGGGTGCTTTTCTTTGCCAATTTAATTTTGGAGGAAACTTTCTAGGGGCAGGTTGTACCTGTGCTCTTTCCATACTAATTACCGTGTACTACATCTCTCTCCTTTGGGATAGATGTTTATCTTCCATTCTCTCAAGTCTTTCCTTCATTTCCATCATTTGTTTTTTAAAGGAATCCTCTTCTTTATGCTCATTTGGCGTTAAAGGAGTTGAGGACCTTGAATAACCAAGAAGGTTGGATTCACCTAAAGACTACATATTTTTGTCTATTTTGGATGTCATTAGGCTTGTGCGTTTACAAGAGTAGTGGGTTCTTTATCCCTGATCTGATATTGCATCTTCCCACTAAGTGATTCAATGTAATAAAGCAATATAGATGGTGCATATGGTTTATAAGTGGCAGGAATGGTATTGGATAGTTCCATGACTCTTTGGTTGAACTCATCCATAGTCTCATTTTCATTCTTCTTTATGTTTGTTAAAGAAGCCATTTGATGCCTAGGTTACTTATTTTCACCAAACTTGTTAGTAAAGCAAGTCTTGAAAGTTGTGAGTGTAGCAAAGGAGTTGTCTAGTAAATAGCTGTACCAATCACCAAACTTTCCTTCCAAGGAAAGATCAAAGAGTTTCATATAAATGTCATCATGTTGATGTGCATGATCACTGATGAAGGCATTAACATATCTCTAGAAACTTCTAAGATGCGTATAGGAAGTGGTGGCATCAGTGATAGTGAACATAGGGAGCTTCTCTACGGCTTTGCGTGGAAGACGATGGTGTTGACCTGCTATCTAAGAGAAGCCAAGTTGAGTAAAATACTCACCCATTATGTCAGAAAACAATTTTTATTATTATTTTCTTCAAACAAGTTACCGATGGCTAAAACAGACTCAGATCCAAGATTCTCAAGGATCCTACGAGAAGGTAGCTTATTCAATCTCCTCCTATAAACATGTTTGGGATCAAGGATGAAATTGTGTAATCCTTCATAGTTTCTTCTAGTTGAATACCTTGGTAATTTATTTGATAGTGGAGTCACCAGATGAATTGAAGTCTAATTTTAGAGAGTTGAATTGACTAAAAACTATCAAGAAAGGTAAAAAAATAAGAAAAAACTAAGGTTAAAGTCGTCGAGGAACAAAAAAATTTGTCCCCAGCAATGACGCCAAAGATGTTGTTCGCCGAATGCACACCGTTAGCAAAAATATTTTGTACTGTTGTTTCCCTAATTGGGAAAAGTGTGGCCTTGGGGTAAAGCAAAGAGCCAGGTGTTGTCACCTGATCCCAGCTCCTCCATTTAGGCTAACTCCTAACGAAGCCAAGGGGGGTGGTCCCTATTAGAATAAAATCTATGGTGTTTAGTCTATGAAAGAAAATATTAAATCTAGGATTCAATATGAAATTATAGATTACCAATTACCGCAAACAAGATTTAACCTTAGCAACACTTTAACTCAAATTAGATACACAATATTTAATGACACATTGCGTGATTCAATTATGAAAAATGAACAGAATAGACCAGTTCCAAAATGAAAAGAGTGCTTGCAAATGTGGGTTGCTAGTGTAGTCTCAGTGAAAGTATTCTAGTGTCTCGGTTGGTAAATTTTAGATTATTAAATGAATAATTAAGGGCATGGGTTAATTGTGGGTTTGGCCCAACAAGTCAAGTTCCTTCGAACTGAGTGCTAAAGCAGTAATACCAAGTGTCCAACTAGGCAAGGATGAAACTGCTTGGAGTAGCCCCCTGAATATGTAGAGCTTACCCTTTAAAACCTTTCGAGTTCTCGAGAAAATGACATGTGTAGATTTCCCTATTAAATCTAGTAGCTCGTATCCCTTTCTGATACAACCAACTGATCAGACAAGCTGTAGTGGTGTAGAGCATACGGGGAAGGAGTCTTGGTTTATTTTATTAAAGACATAACAATGAGTTGTTTAGATGATGACCGAAGAGTCTCTTTCAGCTTTCGGGTACTCGGGAAAGCAATGGTCGGATTGATTAAATAAACAAATAAATCGGAAAAGATAAAACTAACAGTAAACTCTCTGATAGAGAGCACTCTTGATCCACCTTTCAGTGAGATTCAAGAGATTTTGGATTCCTTTTATTACTTAACAAAATGATAAACAAAACTAAGCTAGAAAATTAAACCTCTCTGATAAAGAGTGCTCTTGATCCACTTTTCAGTGAGATTCAAGAGGCTTTGATTCTTTTTACCTTTTGCAATTTATATAAAGCAAAGAATGTGAAAGTAAAACTAAACTAAACAAATTTTTTCTTTTCTTTTTATGAAAGAAAAAACAAACTAAAATACTCTAAACAATTATTATGCATGCAAAACTAAAGTAGAAAAAATAAAGCAAAAGATGCGATACAAGCTTCCCCCAACTGGGGGAAGGGGGGTGTGGGGCCCTTTGTCCCACTTGCTTCTTATTAAACTGTTTACAATGCTTTGAAATAAATAGTACCCTTTTAGCCTTGAACAATATAGTTAAAAAAGGCCCTAGAGTGTCAGGATAGGAAGGGAATGGAGAAGGGGGAAGGCAAAATCAAATATGGATGCTCTGGGTGGATTGAAACTCAAAATTTCGGCAGCATATCCTTCTATTTTTTCATATACCTGCTAAAAACCAACAAGCTTTCAATAGAAAATTAGTGGGTTAGATGCAAAAATAAACTAATAATCTACACCTTCAACACTTGGAAAAGATCTAAGCCTTAAGATGTAAAATTCCATCCCTTTCTTAGATCTTAAATGAAGCAATTAAAATGATAAATGATACATCTTTAATAATCAAATTTTAACTTGCAAACAAAAACAAAACAATTTAAAAGAAAAGAGATTTAGGTTGAGTGTTTTTGTCCTTTTTTCGTTGAGAAGGAAGAGGAAGAGGTCAAGCTTCATGCTGTGAACAAGGTTGAGGAGGAGGGTGCTTGCATGGTAAACAAGTTAGATCCAAAGTGAAGCGATGAAGAAAACAAGATGCAACCGAACTCCAATCTTACTCCACCATCAGTGATCTGCAAAGCTACACAAGAATCCTACATGCAAAGATCAGATTTGAATATGGAAATCACATAAAACCAAAAGCATACAATTATTACCAACTACAAAGTATAACTCTTGAATCTTAAATGATTACACATAAATAAGAAAATTGAGATTCAAATGCCTATTCTATGGATTGGAATACAAACTTTTAAGTTAGATATTCAAAATTGCATGAGCCACAAACATAACTAAATATATATCACCTCGGTTAAAAACTAGCATTCACCATGAAAGAGTATCACACCAGCAGATTTGTCCTCCAAAGAATCAACTTTATTCCACCAAAAGATAAATAATTACAAGTCATATAAGTATAGGTCCTTTGATTCCGTCCAGAATGAAGGAAAAGGCCTCAAATTTATACAAAAACCAAGCCTCGGGGGGGGGGGGGGGGGGGGGGGATTTATGAACTGAAGATCTAAACCGGAGTTAAGTAAGTTAAACCAGAGGTGGAACTGGAGAAATCAGAAGAATCGGTGGGGTGATTATTAGTCTAACTGAAGTGTTGGTATCAAGGAGGTGCCACCTCACTCCACCAACAAAGCCACCTCAACAAAACACATGTGCTCCAATGCACTCACCAGCCTTATGTGGATGTGTGGCTCCTCTCACATGGTTGACGTCACCGAAATAACTTGAAACCATTCGCATGTACTGTATTTATATGCCATGGTTTATTTCATATCTTATGAGTGTGGATGGGTCCCCCCATCCCACTCATCACCAACACCACATAAGCGCGATTCCTCACGTCACATTGGTTTAGCATGAGTCCCCTCACATCATCCACTTAATTTTTAAATAAGTCATAACATCATGCTATGCCATCCATCTTACTATATCATGGTTTTAAATTAATAATATTCTTAAAGTGGAGGGGGTCCACCAATCCTACTCACATGCTAGTGTCACCCTTCTCAAATAATAATTCGTAGCATTATTTTTATCCAAAGTTTGAGCTTACTACTAAGTGGAAGAGGTTCGTCTACCAAAAGGGTCCACATGCCCAATCACCCATTCACCATTTTTTAATTAAAATTTACTTTTTAATTATTTGACTTTTGGTGCATTTTCTCCAAAATTAGCAATTAAATGTTACTCGGATGCTTCGTTAGCCAAATGATGTCTTTCAGGATGCTTCAGCTAGTCGAAACATAGTGAAAGTAGCCCTTGGCGTAAATATGCTACTTTGGGCTTGAAAATGAGCCCAACCACTCCGAAAAGAGAGTCCTAATCATACTTTTTTTACATTTTGAATTTTTCCATTTAAACCATTAAAAAATGGCTTAAAAAACGGAAAAATTTATTTTTCTCGGAATCAAACGAAACTCTAGGGGGGCCTAATACATGTTCATACGACTCAATTTGAATGTGTAGCATGTTGAAAAATGTTGACCCGAAGGCTCTAATAACCTCATAAGGCCCAAACACCAATATGACTACCCCATATTTGGAGGTGTTAGTGAAAAACTCAGAAATTATTTGTCACGTCCCCATCCCTCCGACCGGCGAAGAGGACGCGACGAACACCAAATACATCTGGGAAAACAGCCCCATGAAAATAAACAAAAGAAATCAATGCTGAAATTAAAAGCTTAACATGATACATAACAGGAATGCTAAACATACCAGCATACACAGATGCATAATTCTTCAATCATATAGCGGAAGCAAACATATACATTCCAGCATTCACATGTTCATCATGATTCATGAAACAGTAGATTACTTGCAGAGATGAAATAAAAACAGAACTTATCTTTTGATGAAGAATCCTGCAACTAGCTACGTCGCTGCAACGTTCCACCCAACCATAAGCCAGCGTGCTCATCAATATCTCAGCAACACTGCCACCCCCGAGCTGGGCATGATTCCTCAAGGACTAAGGGAACAATGCAGGCTTACACATAGCCAAGGGACACAATCAGCAAACCCACACACCTGGGTTTAACAGGCCTTCAATAGATTGGCCAAGCTAGCACATTCCAAGGGGACAACCACTGCATACCCGCAGCAAAACAACCTCATTCACAGCCCTATGATGAAGGCAAAGACCACCAGGGATAATCCTAAACAAAATATGAGCATAGCTCAAGTCCACAAGGCAACATAGATTTGTCCTTGGCCCTATCGTGGCCAAAACAACCCAACCACAACCCAAACCAGGGTATATCAACCACCCACCTTCACAATGAAGACGACGGCAACAATTCACAGCCCACAATGGATAATAGACAGCACCCACAGCATAGCCATGGAAACTCAACCAATGAATGTGGCAATCCACAGCCACAACTCCTAGTAAAAACGATAGCAGCTATACACAGTCCCAAGTAGGGAAGAAGACGCAGCCAACACATGGGGAAATCAACAGTCACAAAACATAATCAGTGAGCATGGCTCACAACATGGGAAAACGACCCCCAAACACTCTGTGCGTGAGAGAAACTTACACCCAATATCACAACACAGAGGAAAACATATGCACGGCCACAATTAGTAAGGACACATATACATACCACTGAACCTGGTATGGAACACACATGCACACGGCCCTGTGCGTGAATGGCTCTTGCACCCAAAAATCCTGGGTGACAGCTACAATTTCATCCGCTCCCTGCGTGGGGAAATCAACGCAGAATTCCTGTGCATGAGGAGAGAGAAGAATGACTCTCTGCGTGAGGATCCCTTCCTGCGCATGGGGAGGGACAGCTTCGCCTATGCGCGCGAATCAACAGGATTCCCCTCCGTGTGAGGAAGATGAACAGACAACACTTCTGCGTGAGGAGAACGAATAGACACGACGAGAATGGCGGTGGAGGTGAAGACCAGGCGCGTGAGGAAACCGAACCTATTCTGCGCGTGAGGGTGAACAGACTATGGGCCCAAGGGGTCGTGGGAGAGTGGAGTGAATGCAGTCGCGGGTGGAGTGGGAATGTGGGAAAGGGACTGACAGTCCTTCCACCCCACTCCCAAAACCATAACTGCCTCAACCACCAGCAGCCATAACTCCTCAGCTACCCAACAAAACATTAAAGAGGTTGGAAGAGGTTGGATGAGACAAAAAGGTGACAAATAAACAAGGTGGTAAAACATGGGTTTTTTCCCCATAGACCAAGGTTTGACATCCCCCACCCCTTATCATTTGGAATCATGCCCTTTTCATTCAACGTTGCACTGCCGTAGTTGGTTGTGGTTTATTTTAATTGATGTGAGTATTTACATGATGTCAAATTATAAGGTGCCGGATAGCACGACATACCATCGGCAACTATCCCCATTGCCGAAACATACACAATCAAATCGATGGTGGGGATTTTACCTTTAGCTCCTTACCATGATTAATTACAATATATACATCATGCAAACGGGGTCAAAACCGGGACATTACATTCCCTTCCCCTTGGAATAACATCGTCCTCGGTGTTCCATTACATATATACAATACATATACAATTGCACATCAAAATTTCAAAATTGCAGATCTGTTCCACGTTCAATCATTTACTTTGAACGTTCAAGACCAAGCCCCTCGGATTCCACGGACTTTTCCTGCTGGTTCTCATCTCTCAGCTTATCCTGAAGTCTAGGAACTTCGTGGCTGTTGCCCTCTGCATGTTCCCTCATTGGGCAGTCCCGGCGTAAATGATGTCCCCCGCAGTCCCAACATTTCACTGGCTGCTTCATCTTTACTTGCTCAATTTCCTTTGAGTCTTCATGCCTGGACCGTTTCCCAATGGGTCGCTTGGATGAATGTCCCATCACTGATCCACTTTCCTTTCCTTTGCCAATTGCTCCCAGAAGGCTCTTCACCTCCCTTTGCAAACCAATAGAGTCTTGCAAAATCTAGTGGTTCATTTCATTCTGCCTTCTTTGTATCTTGAGCATCTACCCAAGATTTTCTTGGGTCTTGGCAATCATTTGAAGGAGACTTCCAGCTAAGTCCAACAACTTTTGATCTGCTGCCATGATCAATGTGCACCACCAGGTCTCACTTTCCTCACCTATGAAATGCACCATTGAAATTCTATCAGACCAAGCATAATGTAGACATTAAAATCAGTCAATTAATTTCCCCATTTGGCATGACAGTCTAAGTCTCATCAATAGTCGATTGTTCAACAACCAATAACAAGGGAAACAACACTCTCGGCTAGTTGGCTTTATGCTTAAGTCCGAGAAGCCGAGCCTTTTATAAAAATTTAAATGCTAGGACATTTTTTACAATTTTCCCAAGGGGGTATGAACATGTATTTACAAAAAAGAAATCAAATAGACTACCAAAAAAAGGCTGGTGAACTTCTGAATTGTGAATATGAACAAGTGTACTTGTTCGAAAATACTCTGGCGGCTCACCTGAAATCCACTAAGTGTAAAATTAGTGGATAACAAGTCGCTTAGAAATGTTTAATTCCCTATTTTTATGAACAAATAACTTAATAGAAAAAAGACAATTGGAAAAAGTTATAAGTTATTTGAATAATTAATCAAACGTTGATTTGTGTGTTTTTAATTTCAACAAGTTGTAATGTCCCTAAAATTCATAATTAAAAAAAAGTTTGTGCATGCTAATAAAATACTAAATTCAAGGACATCTTTAAATCTTCTGTGGAATAAAAACTTGTTGGTAAAATTGAACCTAAGTTCTATAGGCTTCTTCTCCAATATGGGTTTCCTGTATGATGATGATGTTTTACATGATGTCGTTCTATGACTTTGACATGTTTATAGTTTAGTTTTCGTGTCTATATTAGTTGTTGGCATTGGTCATTTTGTTATTTTGTTTTACGTTTTACTTTTGTTTTACATATATTTAAATTCGCTTACGGTTTTATTTATAGAGGCTGACTTACCTCTGTATGTCAAGGGGTGGAGTGGTGGGGTTCTATCCCTTTATGGTCCACTCGAAAAGGTAAGGATCCCTATTGCTACAGAATTTACTTAGTTGTTCATGAACTAAGACATGTATTTATTTTCTTGTTGAGGTGATTTCGTTGGTGAACTTAGTCTTATGATCATGGCAAGAAATACGTCCTACAACTTACAACAAGCTTACCTAAACTACACTATGCATGCACATAAATGTTTTAAGAGAGAACCAAATTCCTAACCCTGAACTATACCTTAACCCTATGGTAAGAATGGGTTATGAATTATATGTATGCATGTATAAACTATATGCTAAGGTTTTAAAGCCTTATATTAATATGTTATAAGCTTTGAACCTATAGTGTGAAGGGTTTTATGTTTATGGCATAGACTTAAGGAATTGAAACTATGGCTCAACTTTGTAATAGTGCCATGATGGAGGGTTTAAGACTTAGGACATTGGGGGTTTTACACTACAGTGCAAACAACATGAAACAAAACTATACCAAAGTGGGATTGGATGTGCATGGTAGTGGGGGACAGGGCGGCGAAATAAATGATATTTGGAAAAAAAAAGGCATAATGGCTCAAGCATTTTGTAGGGTTTGGATGCCGTTCATTTGGTTTTCATTGTTGTGGAGGTGGTGGTCTCATGCTCCTAGTGAGGCTGCACAACCAACAGGATTCTATGCTCCCTTGACAGGTATGTGTTTGACATTGGTCTACACCTTTGTATTTTTTTATTTTATTTATGGTTTCGATGATGCATACTTTTGATAAATGCGTTGTGGTTTGGTGCACATGAGTAGAGTGTGGTAATTTGCATGGCTTGAGGATAGTGTTGTAAGTTTCTTGCGCAACCAAACTCTGGGTAAGCCCTGAATTTGGCAATGGCCTTTGCACTTGCTGTGTGGTTTTAGCAGAGGGTTCGATCTTGGGTGTGGGAAAAAGTATGGATGAGACATTTCGTTGTTTGGGGTTTGATAAATTGTTTGGTATTTGTATACGCGACTATGCGTGCCTTTCATGGCTCTTCCAAATGTAATTTTTGATATGTTTTGACTTGTTAATACTTGATTCGACTCTATGTATAAATTTTATCCTTTGCTATGGAAATGGATTTGGTTCTTAGTTTGGTTTAAATGGAAAAATATGCTTATTTAAATGACTGTGTGTTTCATTTGATTTTATAGTTTCATTTCTCTGTAATGGCACATTCGATGATTTGACTATGTAAAGTATGCATAAGGTAGCAGTGTGTGGTTTTATTAATAAAATGGATGGGTTTATTTGGCAGTCGTAAGCATGAAGCTTGGCTTGTAGTGTTGATACGCAGCCTGGTTTTATTATTTAAATGTGTTTATTTTTTAAATTGTGACTGTGCATAAGGCGATATAGGGAATGAGCATAGCTCTGTCCCGTCATTGATATACAATGTTTATATTAGAACCTTCCACGGGAAGCCTAAGAGGTGAAACCCTTTATGGATAATATAGTTCATGAAGCATGGATTCATTTTACTTGAGGCCGACAGGATTCGATCCTAGGATGGTAATGAATTGGACTTGTGGTTTGAGCGATGTAAACCCACATTCTACTGACACAATTCTTATGTAATGGTTACTGTAATTCCATTAACGCGATGTGTTGGGAATAACTCTATTTTTATGTTTTATTAGAAATGTAAATGGGTATACCCATTTCACTGATAGCACTTTGTTTGTAAAATATTGATAGACCCACAACCAATCCTTTACATGATTCGATGGCTAGGATGGGATGGGTGTATTAGGGTTTTTAGAAAATGTTCTAATATTTTCATAGCATGGTTTGGAAACAATGTGTTTAATAATATTCTATTGTTTTAAGTAATCTTGTTTATGGTTGGTGTTTTAAGAGAATTTATATGATGGGAATAGGTCCATTTGGCTGGCAATATGAAATCCGCCAGCGTTTGGATTTATGTTGAGGGTTTGAATTAATGAGTTCAGAGATTTGATATATGGTCTGTTTATTTATGAATATAAATGGTTTATTTTAATGTTTTGGTGCAAATTTTATATAATGTTTAGTTTTAAGGAATAAATGAGTTTATTTAGTTTCAATTAATATCAGGGTTTATTTTACGTAGATTTGTGAAATCTCTTATTTAACTTTATAATAATGTTAGAGCAAGATCTAGTAACTAGTTATCTAATGACTAGGGTTTGAATCTAAGTTAGATTATTTGAAATTCAAACTTTCTAGACTGTTTAAATTTAAAACTAAGAGAATTTAAACTGTAAACACTTATCTAGGAAATAAAGGTCAAATTTAAGGTTTAAGCAAATAAAATAAACTGCAATATAAAATTTAACCTTAGAGAATATCTAGAAATATTTCACACTGAGTTTCAATAAATTAAACAACTGGAAATATAGTTGAAGCATGTATTCAAGATGCAGATTCTTAATCAATATCATAAACACTACTTATAAAAAAATATGTAAAGGCTAGAGAGTTTAAAACCCTCATACCTGTAACTTTCAATTTATTAATGGCTAAGAACCCTGCACAATTTAAACACACATAATTAATAAAAAATTAGCTAGTTATGACCTCAGATATGTTAATCGAATAACTTGGGAACTCCCACGTTCCTCCCAACCATGACCTAAAACCGTTCTTGGTTTTAGTTTGGATCCCTCCAAGCTGGTTCCAACATGCAAGTAGTCTAGAGCTCCTAAAGGTAATGCTTCTCCTATCTGGAATATCAGGTTTTGTACCAAATTGCTTTTCTTTTGGAAATGCTCTCCAAAATTATTAGGAATAACGATCAGATCATATTTTTGGATCCCCAAGACTTTCCATGGCTTGGGTATTTATAGACAATATTTAGGAAAAAGGGTAGTTGTTTCAAAACTTCAGTTAGATCAAGAATCTATTATCTTCTTGAAAATAATCTTTAATTGATTTTATGTGAGTTAATAATTTATTAAAATTAACTTAGGAACTCTTTTACTAGTTCCTAATTTGACTCTTTTATGTTTAAATATTTATTTAATCATTTTTAGTAATTAATAGCATATAAATTCTTTATTAATCGTTATAGTTTTTTTTATTTCCTTATTATTTAATATATGTACTTACTGTTTTATTCATAAGATATATAAACTATATATGTTACTAATATTGTTGTTGATATTTATTTAGGCATCATATAGCATGATCCCATTTACATGGTTCTTTCATTAGCTTATAATTATTTCTTTTATCAAGGCCTGCAGGTAGGGTTGTTCAACTCAGTTAGGCAGCTCTAAACCTCCTTGCATGTTGGATTACCTCGTATATCGTGGTAGTTCTTAAGTACTTTATGAGAAGTAGAAATTTGAAATTTCATTTAATCAACTTAAAAATAAGTAAGATAAGGTCAGTGTTTTTTAGAGTCGTTCTCACTCAACACAAATAATTTTTAGTAAATCCTAGTGCTATTCAGAGCCCAAGCTCAACACTAAAAACTGGGAGTTACACTTAGTGCAATTCCATAGCTCTTGCTCAACACTAATGCTAGGATGTACTTGTATAATACACTTAGGGATACAATGGCCAACGATCCGATGTTCCAGAGCTTATGCTCAACATCAATTTGTAATGCTATGGGACTTATGCCCAACACTTCCAATTCTTATATTTCTTGTGCTTCAGAGATTATGCTCAACACAAACATCTCATAAATCATGTGCTCCAGAGCTGGTGCTCAACACAAACATCAAATCACTCATGTGCTCTAGAGCTTGCGCTCAACACAAAATCTCATCACTCGTGTTCTTCAGGGTCCATGCCCAAAATATTATAGAACTCAATCGTGTATTTAGTCTTCTGCAAATTCTATAACAATAATCATCTCAGTATATGCATTTTAAGGTAAATCACATAATATAGTTATTATATCATCCTATTACAAGAATATTGTCCATTGGGGTCCATTCCTAACAAATACAATCACATACATGCTAAATAAAAAATATGCATTGGCTTACGCCCAATATATCTAACAAATCATCATACGCATGTGCAGTGGCATCTTATGCCCAATATACAATATAAACATCAAAGTAACTCATGTGCAATGGGACTCATGCCTATTGTGGTTAAGGTCAAATTTTAGGATATTACATCCCTCTCTGCTTAGAACAACACCGTCTCGATGTTCTAGGGACTAGGAATGAAGTCATGAAATAAGATGGGGTAAGCCTCTCTCATGGTGGCTTCATTCTCCCAAGTATCATCATCGGCTTCCAAGTGCTTCCATTGCACTTTCAAATTGACTACGGTGCACCTCCTGAGCTATACTTTTCTTTTGTCTAGTATATGAAGGGCCCTTTGGGTACAAACTCCCCTTCATGTTCCACCTGTAATAAGGACCAATAAATAACATGTTTAGTATCATATACATATTTCTTCAGTAAGTATGAATGGAAAACATTGTGAACCTTTATGTGAGAAGGAAAAGATAATTCATATGCCACTAGCCCTCTCTTGGAAAGTATCTCAAATGGTCTAAAAAATCTTGGTGCCAACTTTCTGCACCTTCCCAAGCTCAATGAGCTTCTCTTTGCTTTTACATTTAAGTAAACGTGTTCATTGATTTGATAATATTTATATTTCCTTTTCTTATTCATTTAACTCTTCTATCATTCTTGCACTTCTTGAAGGTTTTGTTGAACTTTGGTGACTAACTACTCCAAGTCCTTTAGTAAGTTCGGCCCTAGCATGATCCGATCCATCAGGCTATCCTACATAACTGGTGTTCTACACTTTCGACCATAGACTACCTCAAAGGGAATCATTTGGAGTAGGTATGGTATCTATTGTTATACGCAAATTCTATGAAATGCAGATAATCCTCCCACTTGGTGGGGTTTTCACAACATGCATTCTAATCATGTCTTCCAAAACCTGGTTTACCTGTTCTGTTTGCCTGTCCATCTTCTTGTCTATCTTCCTGTCCATCTCCAAAAGTTTCGGTAAACTTTTTGTCTCGATCTGAGATGATTGCTTTAGGTATCCCACTCAATCTGAATATCTCCTTTAAGAAGATGTCGACAATATGAAATTCCTTGTAGGTTGAATTAACTGAGATAAAGTGTGCCTTTTTTGATAACTTGTCAACCACTACAAATATGGAATCATTTTTCTTCTTTCTATTTTGTATACCTGTAATAAAATCCATACTAATGACCTCCCACTTCCATTCCGGAATGGGTAACGGTTGCAGCAATCCTGACAGATGTTGGTACTCAGCTTTGACTAACTGAAATTATTGATATTTTGCAATAAATAACGCTCCTAAAAGTTTTTATTTACTGTTGATATCATCTTTTGATATCTCGGATTTCCTAAGCAAGGTTTCCGATGGAACTCCATGAGGATGCTAGACCTGATGTCCCCTCCTTCTGGAACATACAATCTCTCTTTGGACTAGACTAGTCCAGTATCGTCTACCTTATACTCCTTTTGTTTTTTAATCAACCTGTCCTCTTGAATTTTCTTGAGGGTTTCAACATAGAAATTATCAACTCCATTTTTCATTATGATCCTATCATGCAAATCTGAATCAGTTCGGCTTAAAGTTACCTCATATAACATATGAGCTCGTTGACTTAAAGCATCGACAATTTTATTTTCTTTCCCTTTATATGATTTAATTCGAAATGATACTCATTGAGGAAGGAAAACCATCTAACATACCTAGCATTTATATATGGCAGATCCAACAAATACTTCAGACTCATGCTGTCTGTCTTCAGAAGAAATTTATTCCCCGTGAGGTAGTGCCTCCACATCTTGAAGGCGTGGATAATGGCGGATAACTCAAGATCATGGGTGGGATAGTTTTGTTTGTGTTCTTTTACTTTACGTGACTCATAATAGATTGTGTAATAATTCTACATGAGGAATCCTCGAAGTCCTTCCTTGCTTGCATCTGTACAAACAACGAAATCCCCATCGGGATCAACGTTTCGTAGTATCAATGTAGTAGTCAAAAGCTGTTTAAGCTTTTGAAAACTTTCCTCGCACTTGATTTTCCATAAGAACTTGTTTTCATTCTTTTGTAAGGCGGTCATGGGCCAATAAATCCTCAAAAAGTTCTCGATGAACTTTCAGTAGTAACCCGCTAATCCAAAAAATGACCTAATGTCAGTGACATAGGTAAGGGTAGGCCAATTCTCTATGGCTTTAATCTTTTTTGGGTGAACAGTTATCCCCTCCTTGGAGATGATGCGACCTAGGTACAGTGTCTATGGTTTGTAAAAATCACATCTACTAAACTTAGCATAATGCTGGTGTTCCTTTAACACCCGTAGTACTATGCGGAGATGCTCCTCATGTTCCTCTTTACTCTTAGAGTAAACTAGGATGTTGTCTATAAAGATCAAGTGGAAAAAGCGTATGCAAAACTTCACCAAGTACATACTTAATGTGGATTCCAAAACCAAAGAAACAAAATGTAGAACTGATCGTAATCAAAATTGCATGTCTCAAGTCATCACTGTTCAACATAGAGCCAAAATAAAACAGTATAGCAACACACTGAACTTTGAGGACAAAGCTACCCTTAAGGGAAAGTAAATATTACGAACATAAAAGAATAAATAAATAAGATAATAATAATTAATAATCATAATTCAATTATTTACGTAAATATATATACCCTTCCATGAAGAGGTGTTAAAATCCTATATATTGGCTAAGAATTGTATTGTACATTATAATGTTTTATATCAATTATTCAATATTTGGGTTATTTCAGAAATTGTGGGTTTATTAAAAATTGTTTGAGAATATACGGATATGGATATTACAACTTTTACCTTCCTATGAGGGACTTTTCTTCCTATTTTTTGACTTCCAATCATTTTCTTCTCATCCTTTCTAAGCCTCTTCCGAGTAAATCCCATAACTCCCTAAGTTTCCTTCCAATCCTTGAGCCAGGGGGTTCTGTATATATCCCAAAGGATCCTTATATTAATCCCTATTCTTGACCTCACCCATGTTAGAAAGGTATTTAAACTTATTTTGACTAGAAGATCTAGCATTACTCTTAGTATTTTCTATCATTCTACAAGGTCAAAAATCCAAAGCCCTATTCTTCTATTTGAAACATAACAAGAAATTTTATTTTCATCTATAAATTCAACAAAAAAGAAATGTTTTGATTAATTTACCAAAATAACATGGAAAACCATTACTTACCTAGTAGGAGAATAACTTCAAAGTTACATAGTCATCATGGTCCTTGTCCAGTTGCTAGATCTTAAAAAACAACTACAGTTTGGGAGGGGGGGGGGTCTCCTCCCAATGAACCTCTTATTCAAATACAGAGTGACCCCGAGCCCCCAGTAGTTAACACTAAGCTAGTTCTTGGAATCCTTCCTTGTCACTTTCTCCATCTCAAAAAATGCAACACCCCCTCTAGCTCATAAACCACAACAAAAATGACAAGAAAGAGCAGTTTGCCAAGTTAAGCAAACAAGCAGAACTCCCATTGTAATGGTGTCTTCACTATTATAGTAAATAACACTCCCTCAACTATGTCAACTATAAAACAATACTAGATACCAAAAAGAAGCACCCAACTTCTAGTTCGTCCAACCCACTCCTCCCCCCCTCGCAATTTATGGTTTAAATTCCTATTTTTATTCATTTACTAAATTTGAATGGGTGACACCACTTGTCACCCATGATGCACCTAATACCCATTTAAGTTATTAAAACTTTGATCACCATCTATTCATTAATTCCCTTTTAAAGAAAATTCCATATTTATTAATAAAATATAATATTTTATTAATTACCTAAGGTAATGATATTTATCACTTAAAATAGTATTCTTATTAATAACTAATTAAATTTGGAGTGTAACAAATTTACTCATTATCATCTAACCCTTAAGCATATTATCATACATACATATGATACCCTTAAGCACCTTATGGAAATTATATGTAGTCATGGTCTAGATTCATTCTCTGAGATTGTTGAATTGAAAGTAAAACATTATTAGACAAGCCGTTAAGTAAATATAAACACAAAAAATTTTAAACTAATTTAGAAATCAATCTCTTTCATTCATACCAATTAGAAAATAGAGTATATTTAAATAGTGATCATGGTTTCAATACATTTTACTCCATGATATTTTATTAAAAGTATATTAAATACTCTAAGCCACAATGACACCAATATCATCAACAAAATTTTGGAACTAATAATAGTGACACCATACACAATCATACATTAAGCACACCTATACACTCTCTCTACCTCTCGTTCTACCTACTCTCAAGGGCCTAAAAACAATTATATCAAACAAACTATGCCAATTTAGTTACAAAGTGGACCATGCCTATGTCCATTAGACACATTAGAGTTGGCTTATTAGTGGCAAAACATGTCCTTTTGATCCATTTTGTCCGGGGATTGTGTTCTTCTATTGTGCTTCCTTTACTTGAGTCCTCGATTCGCAACCTTCACCACCATCACTTACCCTTTTGTAGCCCATATCAAACAAAAGTGGCCAACATTTTTAATTATATAAATTTATTTAATTTAACAAATTTAAGTAACATTTCAATTACAATTTACCAAGAAATCATAGATCCTCCCTGGAAAGTATAAAATGCTAATGTTACCAGTGTCTCATGAGCCTAGCTAGAAAAAACACATTCATCTTGTTGAAGGTGACTTACAAAAAGACGCCATGGGTTGGGTTAATAAATAATAGAACAAATTTTATTTCATATATATATATATAAACACAAGGTAGGTTTCTAAGCAGCAAGTCCCTACCAAGTAAGAAGTGTAGTTAGCCTTACAAGATCGTTGAGCTTTAAGAGAGAAGTATAGTTAGCCTTACAAGATCATTGAACTTGATATTGATGTTTATATTGCTTTTTTTTTGCTCTCCATTGGTACTATGAATTTCATTGATCCACTTATGCAACTAACGAATAGAAGTGGTGAATAAACAACGCTCATCAAACTAATCAATCAACTTAGTACTAATAAAATAACTTTAATAATGCTCGTAATCACGGGAATAATGCTATGGAAGAATGGTGACTGTTAGTAATATACAAAGGTGTGTTGCTATGCATCTATAGGTGGATTGGTATGGAGCTGAAGCACACACTAAAGTTCAATGACGCAACTAACACGGTTGAATTTTTTGAGCAGTTAGAGGAACAAATTTTGCCAACTTAGGTTTTTCAACCACAATCGCCTTCAATCCACTTATATCACATTATCCTTTTCATAGATAAAGTTTGAAGATAAATCTTAGTCACTAACACTTTGATTTAACTCTTGTTCATAAAATCAAGTGATATTAAAAGCAAATCCATCTAAGGTAAAATATAAGGCATTTTTTCTCTAATGGACCAAGCAAGGTGACCTATCAATTAGACCTATCAAGGTGGTAAATTCAAGAACATAAGGTGGCATGTCTATCCAGATAACAAGCATATGAGCCTAGTCTATCCAGATGGGAAATTGAAATAATAAAAAAGTGGCATATCCGGTGAAGATTATAAACATTATTAACAGTAGCTTATACAATAGGTATTTGAAAACTGTTGTTTTAACAAATAAAAATATCTGCAAATACAGAACTGGTAGATATTTAGCTTGGAAATACTTGACTAGTATTACGTAGTGGAAATATACTCCTAGAATCCCAGGAGCAAGAAAATATGACCTTAAGCCCTTGAGCATTGGAAGAAGAGATTTAAGCCCTGAAGCTAGTAAAAGAAGGAAGGACTCACAGATAGAACCAAGCCTTGTTTGAAGAGATTTCACCTCAAGCTCAGGAGCTTCATGAGAAGAGGTCGTGTCTTGCTTTCTCTATGAATGTTGACCTAGGTGGGGCTGGTGTCTGAGTTTAGTTTTGTTGATATGGTGGGAAAGAAGAACTTAAAGATGAAAAAACATTTGGTTCGGTTCAACTCCAAACGTCTCTGTTATGATGTAACAACTTAATTCGAATCATATAATATACGTAATTATGCCAACTAAATACGTATATCTAACTGATTGGAACATTAATTTTTTCTCGAACTTGGAACCTTCAATTTCATCCAGACATTTTGGGGTCTTCGAATCTATCCAAAATGACAAAAGTGCAATTTGAACAACAGATTGTTCATATTTCATTTTATTTATTTATATGATTCTGACAAGGATGGGATGCTTTTACTAGGGTTTAGATAACACCTTTCAAAAGTGCAAAGACTTGGATAAAGGGAAACTAAATTTTTTTTAAATACCAAACTGGACATCTCCACTCACAACTCACCTTGTAACGCAAACTAATTACTAAAAATAAATGTCTGGTTTTATACTATTATTGGTTTATTCCACAAATGTTTTCAAAGAGTATGTACCTTGACAAAGGGGTTGGAATTAAAAAAAAAATTATGGCCGCCCATGAATTCTTTCCGAATCAGCCATTTTTAAACTCATAACAACATGAAAAATGCAAAGGTTGGTGACTCGAAAGACAAACATACATACCAATAGTACATTCTTTTCAATTCTACCCATTCCAAACAAACAACTCTGTACCACACCATTTTCCAAAATATTTTCCATCTTTTAATTGCTTTGTTCCTATGGTAAATGTCCTTTTTATAATTGAATAAATTAATATTTTTGATTTTATTACAAAGGCACCATAGATAAAGAAATATCCTCCATCAAACAAGCCGATATTGTAGTTATGAATTTAAAAAAAAATGTTTTTTTTATTGAACAAAAAAATATGTTTTTTTTTTTTCGTTTAGAGTGAACAAAAACTGCAAGAGAAAATATTGCTATACTTTCATTGACCTGTGATCTAGCTTGAATTTGCACAGATTCCTTTCTGGAAACAAGCAGACAGCGGTGCATGTGAACAATGAAACTGTGTTTGTGATTTTTCTTGGACTGTGGAACTATGCCAGTGAGAATTCCTCCCTCATGCGAGTCTTGATTGTAGGGTGTAGCATGTACTGTGTAACATGACTTGACTGTTGTAACATCTATGTACCACTTAAGGGGTTATACATCTCTTACCAGACACATTGTTATGGATTTCAAAAGAATATTTCGAACTCATTAATGATCCATCCACATCCGCATAAATATTGTTTGACCCCTGTAGATGGATGTGCATATGCCCCAGACTACATGCCAACAAAAGTTATTAATAAATAATAATCAAAGATCAATTACTAATTAACAATTCTTTGAAAAGAGAACCCTAAATAACAATATTTTAATAGACCTAAGAAGTTGAGAGACCCTATATATCTGTTGTGAACATTTGTCTCAGCATGCAAACACGCTACCACAGCTCTGCAAGTGCTATCCATCCTTGACCTATAAGTTTCAGTCCATAGACAAGATATATAGGTCATCTTATATGGTATGCGGATTATGGAATGCTGATAAATGGGATCTCATACCACTTACGAGACGTTGGATTTTTCTACAAACACAACTGTCACGAGATGTTGGAGTTCCTATAACCCATGACATTGGGCCTGCATACATTTTGCAGCTAAAGAACATTTTGGCCTATAGCTAGGAATTTCTTGAATGTTACGGGTTTCTTTGCATTTCTCCACAAGAGACATTTCTTTAATATTGGGGATTTCTTAATGGATGTCTCCCCAGGGATGAGGATATCTTGAAAGTTCAGCAAATGATGTAGTAAAGATGCACATATGTCCAAGGCCACCTCTGATTTACACAGAGAAAATTTACACTGACAGTGCAGATAGTGCAGGCCATCGTCGTCCCAAGCGACCGTCTCAGTTTCCCTTTTAACATGCGTTTATTGCTGATCGATATGATGATGATACAATCTTCTCTTTGGAGTGATTGTGTAAAAGTCCTTCCCTCCCCTTCAAGGAGGCTTTTTATGGGAAGGAAATTGAAACAGGATAAAGCAGGTATTGAAAGAAAATAAAAAGGATAAAGAAGGTTTTGGTCTCAACCGATTAATTCTTACCTTGAAGGAAAAAAGGTTCTTAAATGTGTATGTTACTTTGGTCTACACCTGATAACCCAAATTTTGTGGCACATTAAGAAGAGCCACAAACTTGGTGGCGCTGCGCTCTTGATTGAGCATTGTATACATAGGCACTCACTGCTTCCTTTAAGGGATGGAATCAAAATGAAATAATGCTAAGCTACTTCCTTAATTCTTAGCTACTATATTGTTAATGCGACAAAATCAAGAAGGGATGAACAATCTCGTGCATTGCCAGCCATCTATTGGTAAAAGCATCGAGAATCTTTAATCCCACGTGATTGACAAAGAAGGGTTTGTTATCTCTCACCACCAGCGATTGGCCATAGAGGAAAATGGGGAGTCTTGTATCAGTTGGAAGATGTATCAGATATGGCAACAACAACCTCCTGTTGGGAACGGTATATTCATTGCCCTTTAAGAAAATCTTCAACGCCCTTCAAGAAAATGGAATCGTCGTTGATCGTAAAGATTATGAGGTTTTGTAGGCACAGAATCTCTGGGGATTTGATGTTGCAGGGCCAACGCCAGTATGTTGGATCCTTAATTTCTCAGCCTCAGATCTATATCTTGGAGCATGAAGGGAATTATCATATTCATTGGATCATCAATACCAGGACTAGCTATCAATCAATATAAGGACTAGCTATCAATGCAGGAGCAACTGCTGGGAGTAGAGCATGCCAGAATTTGAGGCATGTAAAAATTATAGTGACGTCTCAACCAGGACGATTCAATAACATGAAACATTCTATGCACTCCATGGATGGTTAGAATCCCATCATTGAGGAGATCTGGATGCGATTCTGAAGCAAAAGGAGTGTAAAGAACATAATAGGGATTGGAGGAATCATTGAGGGTATCTAGAGCTTCTTGGAGGAAAAAACAGTACTATGAGTTTGACAGGGATGCATGTTATGAGTTTGATGGGGATGCATGTTATGGAAAAACCATGGCTGTAAAAGAAGAAAAGAAAGACTCAACACCAGGAAGCTATTGCAGTTTTACTATTAAACAAGACATATGCCATCTTCTCTTCATCTCCTGCAGCAATTCAGACTTGGACCTAGCAGCATGAAGATGTACCATTGCAGACTTGTACCTGGCAGCATGAAGAGGTACCTGGAATTTCCAAGTTTGATTAGCAATTATTTTGATTTCCAAAGTTTGAGCTTCTACAACAATAGTTGATTCAAGTATTCAAGCTGATCCATATCTCCTGTCTTGAGCTTCTCCATGCAACAACAACAGTTGATTGAAGTATTCAAACCGATCCATATCTCCCGTCTTCTATTCATCTCCTACAGCAATTCAAACTTGGACCTGGCAGCATGAAGAGGTACCTGGATTTTCCAAGTTTGAGCCTCTAAAACAACAGTTATTGAAGTAGTCAACATCTACCAACCCTCTTAGCAACTTTTCCACTTCAGTTCCACTAACCAAAGGACCATTGATATGAAGTATGCTAGGGTTGTATGGTTGCATGGCTTGCACACATGTCCATCATGCAAGATCCCAACAACCACAACCAGACACAACAAGGTGCAACCTGTGACCATGGCAGAGTAAGAAAGTGCAACTTGTGACCACGGCAAAGTAAGAAAATAAGAACAATTGGAATAAGTAAAATACAAACATTTAATGTTGTCAACTAATGTTAAATAGCACCCAACATTAGTTCAAAATCATCAAATTCGATTGAGAATCTCAAGCAATTATATATTTTTGTCAAAACCCCAAAATTTCATAAAAATTGAAAATTTTTAAGATAACATAAAATCTCTGAATACACAGTTTGCTAATTGCTAGCGGTTAGCGGAAAATGAAACAGTCTAACATTTAGTATTAATCAGCTTTATAATATGATAACTAATACAGCTTTCATTTTCATAATGGATATAAGATTGAATTGCATTCAGATTTGTTTTAGTTTTACTAACAAGTTTACTTTTGGCAAGTATGTGAAATATGTCTTTGAAAACTTGGGCTTACTTAGCATTTATGCTAACGCATATGGACTGCTGGTTCTTACAGGTTTAACAGGTAACAATCGATCAAGTAGGAGCTTAATTCATAAAGTAGTAAGAAGTATATCTATTTCATATTAAAATGCTAGTAAAAATATGACTATTTAAAAGCAAGCTCTGATGAGGTAACGTATTTGTTTTCTTTATACTTTATTTTCTCAGACAATATTTAAGTTCAGATTTAAATATCGTCATCTTTATTCCACTTAGCGAAGCAAAAGATATTTATCATGAGCTTAGAGCTCATTTTCTTCGTCTTACATTTACTCCTATTTTAATACACTTATGACGCTAATGTCATATTTATCTGTACTGCCTTTTATTCACGAAAATACTTCTATCAATCTTAATAGTAAAGATATCCAATAAAGTACATGTTTTGATTTCATCTCTAAATTACTAGTTATGGAAATTATCAACCTGTTGCTTGTAAGTAAATATGCTCATCATCAAGTTATAAACTTCAGTGCTTACATTATCGCCTTGCTGCATGTATTATTGTAACAACATACATTACCATAATATTTATAATGTACCGATCTGATTGTTACTTTCCTTCTATAGGAGTCTTACTACCTGGAAATCTCTTTGACATTATAAGTTTGGTCATTGTAATTAAATGCATAATTTCATGATGGAATAATATCTACCATCACTTTCATAAGTCTAAGTCATAGGTAAATATATTATCAGTGTTATTCCAATGATTATAGATCTTGAGCATGGTTTATTCCATTGTAAATTTACTATTATCATGTTGCCTCACTTATAACAAGTTAATGTTTATAATAACTATGATGGTAGATTTTTCTACCTAGAACTTCTAATCTGAAGTTTACCCTAAATGACAATAATATGACCAAGATTCTTATACTATGCTAAGAACAGGCAAACATAAACAATCACAAGCTATCCTTGCCAAATAATGATAGGGTCTATTATTATTATTGAGAAGTCGAGTATGCAAACTATTATTTGTGAGAGATTATACAAAAGTTGAGCCTTGTGATAGTTTAAATGTCATGGTTTAAATACTTTTTACTCTTATAGTCAAACTTCATATATTATAACTACTCTAAATCATCGGTTACAATAATAAAGTTTGAAATATAATATGTACATATTTTATCATCGTTTTGCAAGTATATATTTTCAATTGTTAAATGGAAAGGTCCTAATGTATGGTCGACATTGGGATTGTTCATATGACCAAGTTGTTACAACCTTTCACTAGGGTCAATGTTAAGAAATCATCGTTAATCAAAAACACAAATCTCGAAGCTATCATACACAATGATATAGTTTATGTGTTACTATTGGTGAATAATATATATATACGCACTCCATAGTTTTGTGCATGGTTTGTTTATATCATTGTATTAATAATTTAATGATTGAAACCGCAAATGGACTATGGACTCAACCCTTGCATGGTTAAAAGAATTGGAGGGCACGTGGTCACCTTCTGTCCATGCATTGGCAATATAAAAGACTTGCAAACCCTATTTGCTTTGTCATTTGCCTTCAAATTTTTTGCTGGCCTGCGGGCTACTCTATGTTGTTTCCATGGCCGCCATGAAGGGATGTTCCTCTGCTTGCTTGCTCCAAGGTTTTTGTTTGACGTTATTGTAGTTTCCAGAACTCGGTCTTTGATTGCAAACCTTCGTGGTTGTGAACCTTGTCGCGCAAGTGTTTACTGGTTTTTGTGTTTGGCTCTCGACATGTCCATAGCTCAGTCTTGTTCTCCTCGTGGCCTGTCACAAATTTATGAAGCTAAAGCTTCTTTGTCACTGTTTTTACTCCATGGATGGCGTAGGGTTTGGAAACTCCTGTGTGTACACTGCGAAACTGGTGACAGTCTCTTCGTTGCTCAACAACTCTTCTATTTACAGGTAAGATAACTCGGTCTCTGTCAATTTATTAACACAGTTAGGTTTTTTTTATGTTTTTAAACTGATCCTTGAACTGATGCTCGGTAATATGCTTGTACACGAACCCATGACAATTCTTAGCTTCAGTGGAAGAAAAACAACAACCAAATTCAGTGGCTTGTGGCTCTAACTGGTAAGCCCTGAGTTCAAAATGGGTTTCTCCCTACTTGTATTGAGGGTTTTTTGAAGGAGAACTCAGTGCTTGGGAGCCTGTTCGGTCTCTTTGTTAGATAGGAGATTGTAATAAGTTGTTTTCTCGTTTATATTTACAAACCCTTGCTACGATGCTGGGTAATATTGGCCTTGAGATGTATGATGTATTTTGGTTAAGTTTTTAGCCTTACGGCCTGACAATGTAATACATTTGGTTTTTAAGAAGGTTTTTAACTTCAATCTCTCTCTTGTTTTTGCAATGGTTTTGTAATTTTGTAAATTATGATTCTGCGTAATTAGGGTCTTTCCTTCTTCAACTGTCAATGAAAATAATTATTGTTTAAGGTATCTTTTGTAAGTAATTATTATTAATGTGGGGACTGTAGATTAGTCGTAATGTAAAATTTATAGTTTTGTATTTACTTATCCAGAATATAATAGCTAGGGTTTACTAGAATGAAACCCTTGTCCAAATATATTCTTCAATTAAATATTACTTAGGCTCTGCTTCTTGTTACTTCATTTTGGCTATTAGAGGTGTATGGTTGTTCATTAACATGTTATCTATATTTTTATTTACTTATTTATAAAAATATTTGTCTCAAGTAAAGATTGTAAATAGTCTAAAGTACACACTGTAATTTGTTTATATATTTATTAACGTAAAGGGATTAAAACTTAAATTATTTAATTTACAAAAAGATAATTTGTAGTTAGGGTTTCGACCGTGAGGTTCTTCCTTCACAGGTTATAAGCCTGTCTGGTAAATATAAAGTAGTTTCGATAAATGTAAATTCTTAGTTTTTATATTATTCATTGTTTATATTTACAGTTTTTATTTACTATTCTGTAGCTTTGAAGTTATTCAGAGCTCTGTAAAGAATAGAACAATAACTCTGTAATCATGTTTACTTTTCATAAATAATGGTTTATATACATAGCCCTAATCTAGTTTGTATTAAGTAATATTTTATAATTTATTAAATAGTTTATAAGATATATTTTATGGTTAATAACTAGTATAAATACTTAACTGTTACCTTCAAATAAACTTTTGTTTCTATCAGTATACTAGCACTTTAACTCTAGTGTAGTTTTATTGTTTCTTTTCTGCATTTTTATTTAGTTATACTTAAGTAAAAGCAGTAAACACAATTAATCACAACACTATTTTTCCTTCATAATATTTTAAACATTGAAATAAAAATACTCTGCTATCTATAGTTACACAATCCTATCTATTATTTCCATTCTCTTATCTACTTAAAGCATTCTATCTGTGCTAGAGTACGGCTTGGTTTCCAGGTGTGGAAAAACATAGTTTAGAAATTTATTTTCATTCTAACACATTATTTTCTAAATCCATTTCATTTTTATAACAACCCAATAAAAATACCAACTCAAACATTTCACAAACTAAACTGTTAATATTCACATAGCAGTTAACTAATATTTATTTAACTAACACAGTAAAATAAAATAACTTAGAACCTATTGAGGACAGATGGCAACAGCTTTAGGAGGCCATTCCTCCCTACCAATCTCCTGGAGAGCGCTCAAACAAGGCTTTCTCAGGATCTCTGAGCCTATTCCTGGTCTTCTTGGCTGAGAACTAGTGGAGAATGCAAACAGTAGAACCCTCTCTCAACTGACTATTTCAATACCTCAATAAATACTCTGCTCTCAACAGTATGATCTTCAGCTTAAAAGTTGCACTAGATCAATAAGCAATTATCCCCTCAAACACTTTCCAAATTTTCCTTCCATTGAATTTCTCTGAAGTACATTCATTCAGCCTGAATGATCACTTCTCTAGAATGAGTAGCCTCGGCTCTCTTCAATGGGAATTTTTATAAAGATTGCCTAGGTATTTTGGGTCAATTTTCATTAATTGAGCCACCTTCTTTGATTCCATTTTCTTGGGGAATCATGACCACAAATGTAGGGAAGTTTCCACCTGCAATAGTTGGAAGTGGTTTGAGGATGCTGCCACATGTTAGTTTCCTCTCCACCTAGTCTCCTCCACCAATTTGATCAATAAACACTCTTTTAACAGCTCTCCTAAGCTGTTGTCTCCTCCTTTATTTATTTATAAATAAACTATTCAAAATTTACAATAAATATCCTTGACCCTACTGAGTCATCAATTACAACTTAGCATAAAATTTAACATATTGTCCTTAATTAATATTAAATTATTTTTTTGCAAAATTGGGGTATGTGACATACACACCCCCTTAAATTATAACATCGTCCTCGATGTTATTTATTCTTCATCCTCATAATTCCCCTTGAATAGAATTGGATATGCATCCCGCATATTACTTTCCAATTCCCAGGTAGCTTCCTTTGGACTAAGGTGCTTCCATTGCACCTTCACTTGACCAATGGTGCTGTTTCGAAGTGTGATCTCCCTCCGCCCGAGGATACAGTCCGATTCCACCAGAAAATATCCTTCTGGTTCCACCTGTACATCATTCCATTTAACAACATGAGCAGCATCATGAACATATTTCTTTAATACAAAAATGTGAAAAACATTATGAACTCTTAAATTCAGTAGTAATGCTAAATGATCAGCTGCCTGTCCAATCCTGGATAGTATTTCAAATGGACCACACTAACGAGGTGCTAGTTTTGCACAACTACCCAACCTCAGATAACTTTTTTTGGGTCTCACCTTGATGAACACATGTTCACCTACCTGAAACTCTTTTGGAGTTTTTTTAAGGTCTTCTTGACTCTTCTGTCGATCTTGCGGAGTTTTTAGATTACCGTGTACCTTCTTTACAATTTCTTCCATTTCTTTCAATAGTTCAGAACCTATTACTAATCTGTCCACTAGATTACTCCCAAATATGGGAGTGTTACACTTCCTTCCATACAAGATTTCGAAAGGACTAAATCTAGTTGACGCTTGATAATTATTATTATAAGCAAATTCTACCAGATGTAGATAATCCTCCCATTTACCTGGCTAATCCTTTACATACATTCTTAGTAAATCTTCTAGTACTTGGTTTACTCTTTCAGTTTGTCCATCAGTTTGAGGATGAAATGAAGTGCTAAAATTTAGTGTAGTGTTTAATCCTTTAAACATAGATTTCCAAAAGTTACCTGTAAATTTAGGGTCCCTATCTGAGATTATAACTTTCAGTATCCCATGTAGTCAGAAAATTTGCTTTAGGAAGATATCAACTATGTTTGCAGCATTATACGTAGTTTTAACAGGTATAAAGTGAGTTGCTTTACTCAATTTGTCAACTACTGCCATTATAGAATCATTTAGATTCTTATTTTTAGGTAGTCCAGTAACAAAATCAAGACTAATTATCTTCCATTTCCAGCTAGGAATGGGCAATGGCTGAACTAATCTAGCTGGGTGATGATGTTCAGTTTTTACCCGTTGACATTCAAAACACCTAGCGATATATTCTGCTATTTTAATCTTCATATTTGGCTAGAAATATTCTTTTCTTAACATAGTTATAGTGTTTTGATAACCCAGATGGCCTGAGTATGGAGTTTTATAAATTTCATCTAAAATTATTAACTTAAGTTTAGGTACATTAGGTACATACATTCTGTCTTTATACAGTAAAAATCATTTTTCATTAAAAATGTACCCTTTACTTAAACTTTTTGTTGGATTTTCTTTCACTTTTGCTTGTAAATTTTGATAAATTTCATCTTGTTCTAACCCTGCTTTAAGTTGTTCTTCCAGATATGTTGTGTAAGTACCAATAACTGCTGCAAAGTTTACCTGTGCATTTCTACTTAATGCATCAGCAACTTTATTTTATTTACCTTTAATGTGTTGAATTTCAAAATCATATTCACTTAGAAAAGCAAGCCACCTAGCTTGTCTAGCATTTAGATTAGGCTGGTCTAAAAGATATTTTAGTCCTTTATTATCGGTCATTAGAATAAATTTCCTTCCAATTAAATGATGACGCCACATCTTTAGAGCATGTATAACAACAACTAATTCCAAATCATAAGTTGCATAATTATTTTCATGAATTTTTAATTTCCTAGACTCATAAGCAATAACATGCCCTTCTTGAGTCAATACTCCGCCTAAACCTTCATTGCAAGCATCAATACATACTACAAAATCTTTATTTGGATCAGCTATTCTTAAAATAGGTGCATTGGTTAATCAAGTTTTTAACTTTTTAAAACTATCATGACATTTCTGGTTCCAATCAAATTTCTTTCCCTTCTTCTACAAAGAAGTTATCGGATTTGCGATTTTCAAAAAACCTTCAATGAACCTTTGGTAATAACTGGTAATTCCCATGAAGGATCGAACATCAGTTACATCTTTAGGAACTGGCCACTCTTCAATCTCCTTTATCTTTTTGGGATCCACCGAAATTCCTTCCGTAGTCACCACATGGCCTAAGTACTGAATTTTGTCCTTAAAGAAATCGCATTTACTAAACTTTACAAAGAGTTGATGATCTCGTAACTCTTGCAAAATAATTTTTAAATGTTCTTTATGCTCTTCTTCAGATTTCGAGTAGATTAGTATGTCATCGATAAACATGACCACAAACTTATCTAGATACTTATGCATTACATTGTTCATTAAACACATAAAAATAGCTGGGGCATTAGTAAGCCCGAATGGCATGACGACAAACTCGTAATAGCCATATCGAGTCCTAAAAGTTGTTTTAAAGATGTCTTCATCTTTAATCCTGATTTGGTGATATCCAGACCTTAAATCAATTTTTGAAAACACCGTAGCTCCTCATAGTTGATCAAACAGATCGTCTATGCGAGGCAATGGGTATCTATTTTTAATAGTCATCTTATTCAACTAACGATAATCTATGCAAAGTCGCATAGTTCTGTCCTTTTTCATAACGAAGATGACAGGTGCCCCCTAGGGAGACACACTGGGTCGAATATACTTCTTGTAAAAAAGTTCTTTTAACTGGGACTTTAGTTCATTAAGTTCAAGTATGTTCATCTGATAAGGGGCCTTTGAGCTAGGTACTGCACCCGGTACTAGCTTAATGGTAAAATCTAGTTCCCTTTTTGGAGGTAGTCCCATAATTTCTTCCAGAAATACATCTGCATACTCTTTTAAAATGGGTATATCCTCCAATTTTAATTTATCTGTATTATTTAGATTTTCCTCATTTGTTACTATTACTGCATAATCCTTACAGCCTTTCCTAATAGCTCTCTTAAGCTGCAGAGTGGAAGTCTTCCTTATAGTTGTTTTCCTAGGGATTCCCTTTACACTTAATGATTTTCCATCATTATTTATACAAGTAAAGGTTTTATCATAACAGTTTAAGATCACCCTATGCTGCTCTAACCAATCCATACCGATTAGTATGTTGTAAGAACCAAGAGGTAATACATTAACCTTTATAAAAGTTTCAAATTGATCCATAACTACTACACATTTCTTTACAAAACAAGTTACCTTCCTTTTTGGACTAGTGGCTAATTGAACCAACCAAGAACTTTCAAATTTTTCAACAGGAAGCTTACATTTTTCTACCAATTTAGGTGAAATATAGCTTAGACTAGCTCCTGGATCAATTAAAATAGCTATAGGGGTTTGGTTTATCTTACCTTCTACTTCCACCATGGAAGTTTGATAGTCTGCCTATCGATTCTCCAAGGTTGCATTTATCCTGGGCATAGTCCTCTCTAAATCTCCAACAGTCATCTCCTCTTGTATTGTATGGATATTACTGACAGTCTTTTTCTGAGTAGGACAGACTGAGGCATAATAAGGGACATTACACTCCCAGCACTTTATGGGTTCTTTTCGTTCAAATTTTTTAGTGTAATTACCATGAGTATTAGCAAACTCTTTACCCTTTTCATTATTCTGATTGTTTGGTGAATTATTCATATTCCCTTCGAAGTTCTTGTTAGGAAAGTTTCTAGCCTTATTATTTTTAGAATTCTGATTGGGCACAAATAATTTCTTCTTTTGATCATAATTATTATTATTCTTTTTGGCCTTCCAATTGGCCATGCTCTCCTTTTTTCGGTTTTGTTCATAACAGAAATTGGCTTCCTCATATCTTCTTCCATAGTTTTTGGATTGTCATATTCAATCCTATCATTTATGTGATAAGGTAAGTAGTTGATGAACCATTATACCTTCAGTTTCTCATCTACAAGGTATGGCACATACCTAAGCAGACTTAAAAACTTGCTGTTCAAATCTTTCATAGTCATTGTTCCTAGTTTAAGCTCATAGAATTATTTCGCTCTTTCTTCATAGTACTATTCAGATAAGAATTTATTTTTAAAGTAATTCTTGAAGGTACTCCAATTTACATTCTTTTCACTCTCTTTAAATCTTGCCACCATATATTAGCTTTCTCTGAGAGATTATAGATAGCCATTCTAGCCTTTAATTGGTTAGAATAGTTATAAATCTGGAAGTACTTCTTCATCCCAGATAACCAATATTCTGCTTCCTCCCCTTTTTCAGTTTCCTCGCTGAATGTTAGTGGTTTTATCTTTTTAAACTTTCCAGAAATTTCCTCATATGGTTTATATTTTCTCTTTTAGTATAATGGTGGTTGTCACTACTATCAGTAGTGGAATGAAAATTACGTTGATCACTAAATACCTCTGAAGATGAGCTGCTTTCATTTTTAGTCTGTTTAATCTTTTTATATTTATGTTGGTGACTTATTTCTTCTGAATCAGCTCTTTTACCCATTCCCTTAGTTTGAAATCTTCCTATTAGGATCTGATTCAGCTCCTCCTGAGCTCTTAGAATCCTTTCATTTTCTTTTTTTAACAGATTCTATTTCAGATTTTAAGTCTTTTACTGTTTGTAAAAGTTTTGAGGAATTAGTGGTTACATCTTCTTGTATAGGGTCTCTTTGTAATTTTTCTTGTTTAGTAAAGGGAGATTCCTCTTCCACATATTCCTCGAGTCTTTTTATACATGTTGTTAAACTCATAAACAAATTTCTCTATTGAATAACATTAAAAGAAACAATATTAGCAAAATAATTTAATACATTGTTTCATATAAGCAAGTTGAGCTTCATCAAGGCCTAGTGTTTGAACCTTGTGCTCTGATTCCACGTCAAAACCCCAAAATTTCATAAAAAATTAAAATTTTTAAGATAACATAAAATGTCTGAATACGCAGTTTACTAACTGCTAGCGGTTAGCGAAAAAACGAAATAGTCTAACATTTAGTATTAATCAGTTTTATAATACGATAACTAATACAACTTTCATTTTTGTAATGTATATAAGATTGACCTGCATTCATCTTTCTTTCAGTTTTAATAACAAATTTACTTTTAGCAATTAGGTGAAATCTGTCTTCGAAAACTTGGGCTTAATTAGCATTTATGCTAACGCAGATGGATTGCTGGTTCTTACAGGTTTAACAGGTAACGATCGATCAAGTAGGAGTTTAATTCATAAAGTAGCAAGAAGTGTATTTGTTGCATATTAAAATTCTAGTAAAAATCTGACTATTTAAAAACAAGCTTTGATGAGGTAACGTATTTATTTTCTTTAGACTTTGTTTTCTCAGACAATATTTAAGTTTAGATTTAAAGATCGTCATATTTATTCCACTTAGCGAAGCAAAAGATATTTACCATGGGCTTAGAGCTCATGTTCTTCGTCTTACATTTACTCCTATTTTAATATACTTATGATGCTAATGGCATATTTATCTATACTACCTTTTATTCACGGAAATACTTCTATCAATCTTAATAGTAAAGATATCCAATAGAGTACATGTTTCGATTTTATCTCTAACTTACTAGTTATGGAAATTATCAACCTGTTGCTTGTAAGTAAATATGATGATCATCAAGTTATAAACTTCATTGCTTACATTATCGCCTTGCTGCATGTATTATTGTAACAACGTACATTACCGTTATATTTATAATGTACCGATCTGATTGTTACTTGCCTTCTGTAGGTGTCTTAATGCCTGGATATCTCTTTGACATTATAAGTTTTGTCATTTTAATTAAATGCATCATTTCATGATGGAATACTATCTACCATCACTTTCATAAGTCTAATTCATAGGTAAATATATTATCATTGTTATTCCATTGATTATAGATCTTAAACATGGTTTATTCCATTGTAAATTTACTATTATCATGTTGCCTCACTTATAACAAGTTAATGTTTATAATAACTATGATGGTAGATTTTTCTACCTAGAACTTCTAATCTGAAGTTTACCCTAAATGAAAATAATATGACCAAGATTCTTATACTATGCTAAGAACAAGAAAACGTAAACAATCACAAGTTATCCTTGCCAAATAATGATAGGGTCTATTATTATTATTGACAAGTCGAGTATGCAAACTATTATTTGTGAGAGCTTATACCAAAGTCGAGCCTTGTGATAGTTTAAATGTCATAGTTTAAATACTTTTTACTCTTATAGTCAAACTTCATATATTATAACTACTCTAAATCATCGGTTACAATAATAAAGTTTGAAATATAATATGTGCATATTTTATCGTCGTTTTGCAAGTATACATTTTCAATTGTTAAATGGAAAGGTCCTAGTGCATGGTCGACATTGGGATTGTTCATATGACCAAGTTGTTACAACCTTTCACTAGGGTCAACGTTAAGAAATCATTGTTAATCAAAAACACAAATCTCAAAGCTATCATGCACAATGATATAGTTTATGTGTTACCATTGGTGAATAATATATATATATACGCACTCCATAGTTTTGTGCATGGATTGTTTATATCATTGTATTAATAATTTGATGATTGAAACCGCAGATGGACTATGGACTCGACCCTTGCATGGTTAGAAGAAATGGAGGGCACATGGTCACATGGTGTCCATGCATTGGCGATATAAAAGACTTGCAAACCCTATTCGCTTTGTCATTTTCCTTCGAAGTTTTCACTAGCATGTGGGATGCTTTGTGTTGATTCCATGGCCACCATGAAGGTTTGTTCCTCTGCTTGCTTGCTCCAAGGATTTTGTTTGACGTTGACGTTGTAGTTTCCAAAACTCAGTCTTTGATTGCAAACCTCCCTGGTTGTGAACCTTACCATGCAAGTGTTTACTGGTTTTTGTGTTTGGCTCTTGGCTTGTCCATAGCTCAGTCCTATTCTCCTCGTGCCGTGTCATGACTTTGTAAAGCTAAAGATTCTTTGTCACTATTTTTACTCCACTGTTGGCATAGAGTTTGGAAACTCCTGTGTGTACACTGTGAAACTGGTGATAGTCTCTTCATTGCTCAACAACTCTTCTATTTGCAGGTAATATAACTCGGTCTCTGTCAATTTATTAACATAGTTAGGTTTTTTTATGTTTTTAAACTGAGCCTTGAACTGATGCTCAGTAATATGCTTGTACAGGAACCCGTGACAGTTCCTAGCTTCGGTGGAAGAAAAACGACAACTGACTTCAGTGGCTCGTGGCTCTAACTGGTAAGCACTGAGTTCAAAATGGGTTTCTCCCTACTTGTATTGAGGGTTTGTTGAAGGAGAACTCAGTGCTTGGAAGCCTGTTCAGTCTCTTTGTTAGATAGGAGGTTTTAATAAGTTATTTTCCAGTTTATATTTACAAATCCTTGCTACGATGTTGGGTAATACCCGCCTTGAGCTGTATGATGTATTTTGGTTTTAAGTTTTTATCCTTATGACTTGATAATGTAATACATTTGGTTTTTAGGAAGGTTTTTAACTTCGAGCTCTGTCTCTTTTTTGCAATGGCTTTGTAATTTTGTAAATTATGATTCTGTGTAATTAGGGTGTTTCCTTCTTCAAGTGTCAATGAAAATAATTACTATTTAAGATGTCTTTTGTAAGTAATTATTGTTAATGTGGGGACTGTAGATCAGTCGTAATGTAAAATTTATAGTTTTGTATTTACTTATCGAGAATATAATAGCTAGGGTTTACTGGAATGAAGCCCTTCTCCAAATATATTCTTCAATTAATTATTACTTAGGCTCTTATTCTTGTTACTTCGGTTTGGCTATTACAAGTGTATGGTTGTTCATTAACCTGTTATCTATATTTTTATTTACTTATTTATAAAAATATTTGTCTTAAGTAAAGACTGTAAATAGTCTAAAGTACACGTTGTTATTTGTTTACATATTTATTAATGTAAATGGATTAAAACTTAAATTATTTAATTTATAAATAGATAATGTGTAGTTAGGGTTTCGACCGTGAAGTTCTTCCTTCATAAGTTATAAGCCTGTGTGGTAAATATAATGTAGTTTCTATAAATGTAAATTCTTAGTTTTTATATTATTCATTATTTATATTTACAGTTTTTATTTGTTATTCTATAGCTTTGAAGTTATTCAGAGCTTTTTAAAGAATAGAACATTAACTCTGTAATCTTGTTTACTTTTCATAAATAAGGGTTTATATACATAACCCTAATCTAGTTTGTATTAAGTAAAATTTTAGAATTTATTAAATAGTTTATAAGATATATTGTATAGTTAATAACTAGTATAAATACTTGACTGTTACCTTCAAATAAACTTTTGTTTGTATCAGTATACTAATACTTTAACTCTAGTGTAGTTTTATTGTTTCTTTTCTACATTTTTATTTAGTTATAATTAAGTAAAAGCAGTAAACACAATTAATCACAACACAATTTTTCCTCCATAATATTTTAAACATTCAAATAAAATTACTCTGCTATCTACAATTGCACAATCCTGTCTATTATTTTTATTCTCTTATCTACTTAAAGCATTCTATCTGTTCTATAGTACGGCCTGGTTTCCAGGTGTGGAAAAACACAATTTAGAAAATTATTTTCATTTTAACACATTATTATCTAAATCCATTTCATTTATATAACAACGCAATAAAAATACTAACTCAAACATTTCACAAACTGAACTTTTAATATTCACATAGCAGTTAACTAAGATTTATTTAACTAACACAGTGAAATAAAATAACTTAGAACCTGTTGAGGACAGACAACAACAGCTTTACGAGGCCGTTCCTCCCTACCAATCTCCTGGAGAGCGCTAAAACAACGCTTCCTCAGGACCCCCAAGCCTATTCCTGGTCTTATTGGCTGGGAACTGGTGGAGAATGCAAACAGTAGAACCCTCTGTCAACTGATTAGTTCAATACCTCAGTAAATACTCTGCCCTCAGTAGTATGATCTTTAGCTTAAAAGCTGCACTAGATCAATCAGCAATTATCCCCTCAAACACTTTCCAAATTTCCCTTGCATTGAATTTCTCTGAAGTACATTCATTCAACCTGAATGATCACTTCTCTAGAATGAGCAGCCTCAGCTCTCTTCAATGGGAATTTTTATAAAGATTGCCTAGGTCTTTTGGGTCAGTTTTCATTAATTGAGCCACCTGCTCTGATTCCAGTTTCTTGGGGAATCATGACCACAAATGTAGGGACGTTTCCACCTGCAATAGTTGGAAGTGGTTTGAGGATGCTGCCACATGTCAGTTTGCTCTCCACCGAGTCTCCTCCACCAATTTGACCAGTAAACACTCTTTTAACAGCTCTCCTAAGCTGTTGTCTCCTCCTTTATTTATTTATAAATAAAATATTCAAAATTTACAATAAATATCCTTGACCTTACTGAGTCATCAATTACAACTTAGCATAAAATTTAACATATTGTCCTCAATTAATATTATTTTTTTTTTTTTGCAAAATTGAGGTATGTGACAATTTTCACCATAGTTTTAGTGTTGATGACCTAGGCCTCAAATCACTTCATTGATCAAAATAATATAAAATAAGTCGTTTATTTATTTTTGGGTTGAATGTTTGAATAAAAAATAATATAAAACATGGTGTTTACTTACTTTTGATAGAAACTTTGGATTAAAAAAATTATAATATATTGGTTTAAGTGTAAGTTAATTAAAATGACGACAAACCAAATCACAAAGTTCTTGTTATGCCAGAGAGCAAGGACTAATCAGAACATGCACACATTTTTAATGTATGCAAAGTACACTAATATCTACATGATGAAGAGCCGAACTTTGTATCACATATGGTAGTTCTATGCATTCTCAAGGGAATTCATATTCTTATGGTTATATTGTGTTATATTAATCTAAGGTGCAAATGTACTTTTAATGCATGTTTTTTTAATAATTATAATTTTATATAAAAATAGCAAAATAAATGATAAAATATTACTTAAAATTTTGAAATTCTAAAGAATGTATAACTATTAAAACTAATTTGTACAATGAACTTATAACCAAGTTATACTATACTATAAAATAAAATAAAAGTGTACATACAAATCCTAAAATATGGAAGAAGGCAAAGAACTACGTGTTTTGATTGATAGATAATGACAGAAGGTATGTCCATGAAAGTATTCTTAGTTAAAATAAAAATATGCAACATCTACATTATTAAAAAAATATTACTTTACAAAACGAATTTTAATAAATAAAAGATATACACATTTCACAATATCATTAAAACATTTTACAATATAATTAAAGCATAAATGGTATAAGCTAAATTCATAATAGCTAATGAATTTTAATTAATAGCTAATAGTCTATTTGTTTTATACTCTTACTATATGTAAAAATAAATAAAAATAAAAAATTAATAAATATACAAGGTTTTTTGCTAAGCTAGGCAGCCAACTACAATGCCAAATTATACAATGCTTATGATGATTAATGTTTTGTGAGACCAATTTGATCTATTAAACTTTAAAAAGAAATAAAGAGAGGAATTATTTGGTTTGCTTTAAAGCTTTATTCCTATGGTCGAAAACCTTAGAGAAGCTTTCCTAACTCATTGTAGTTTTGAAAAGTGAGGAGGTTAGAAAGGTTTGTATTATAAAAAATATTATGAAACTGAGATCTAATGTGGGTGTAAGCAAGGCACTTTAAGAGAAAGTGATTTTCATTCTTAACGATGATAGACTCACAAAGAAGACAAATCATTTCCAACCATGGACTTTTAGGAACTAACCAACGCCATATTTCTCTATGGAGCTCATGGGAGTTCATTCTTATCTTGGGTATATTAATTTTCTTCTTTGACCAAGCTAATAATGAGAGATACTTCCAAACTTTCAGATTAGGGGTAGTAACCTCTTTATAGTATCTTAACATTCTTTCCACCTCTAATTCTTTCTCACGCCACATTTTCTCTTTAAACATGTAATATTATTTTCAAGTAATTAATGATATCTAGCAAAGTGTCAATTTCGTCAATGCCCCAGTGGTCTAACCAAGCCATGGTATCTTTACACCTACCTTGCTTTAGGTGCAAGTGGTTTTGACTTGATTTTAAAGCAATTTTAGAAAGTATCTCGTCTCCCATGCTATTTATCTTGTGCTTGTACACAAGGTATCTATTGCTTCTAGATTTGCTCAATCTTTCTCCAAAATTCTTTACAACTATTGTAACTCCATACTTCACATCTGTATAAGATAACAAGAATGACAGTTTTGAAGATGAACTTCTTTTTATCCCACATGCCAAGGTTGGTTGATTTACAAATTTTATCCTTTTCTTGATGTTGTAAAAGAGTTGGATACTTCTTAGAAAAGTGAAACCCTGAACCTTTGAACCCAAAACCTCATGAAGACTAAACCCAACACAAACAAATTGAGCCAAACCTCATATTTAAATATAAACCTTTACCACATAATAAAAAATACAAATAATAATAATGCTAACATCTTTATAACAAATATTATTTTAATATTTCTAATACCATTTTAAAAAGAATATTATTAAAAAATTGCTAATATAATTTTAAAAAAATAACTTTTTTATATTTCTAATTTCATTTAACACATAACAGAAAATCAAAGATCTAGAGTTTCTCGCATAAAATATAAGTCATACAAAATATAAGTCATACTATTTTTATATTTCAAATATCAATTAACAGATAACAGAAAATCAAAGATTTAGAGTTAGAGTTTCTCGCATAAAATATAAGGCTGGAGCTTAATTTTATTTAGCATAAAATATATGGTGCAGTCCATACACTTCTAAGCCCAGGAATTTGGCGTATACATAAAAAGAAATTACTCTTCAAGGTTCCCATGGGCGCCAATGGGGGCATAAACATAAGCGTTATCCTCTGTCCCCAAAAACCCTATTATCTTGCCCTTGCTCTCAGTTATCTGTACGTCTTCTTTACCGACTGGAGTGAATGTTCTTCCCTTGTTGGTTTCAAACTTCAAATATATAATTCTACCGTGAGAATCGGTAGATTGACTCATCTTCGTGAAAATTAGGTGTTCATCTGGATCCAAGGTGAACTGTGAAGGAAAAAGCACATGAAGTGAATATCATTCTAAGTAAGTAACTCTATCACTTGCAACATTGCGTCCAAAGGATTCTCTTTACCTCTTTTCCCTCGCCGTCGGCTTTTCCATGTACAGGGAAGTCGACAATACTGCCATCGGGTTCAAGGTACCGGAATTGAATCGAAGTTAGCTTATCTTTTTTCACTGTCGCGCTAATCTTTACGATATTTTGATGTTTCCCATCATCCCAAACTTGAAGCTTATTCTGAGCCAGGCTACTTCAAATTGACCAAGATCCAAGAATATATTGAAGCTTTATATTTAACATTATTTAAAGCAAAGCTACATATTCAGAAATGGGAACGCTAGTAAAAAGACACGATATTCAGAAATGGCAATGCATTACCTGGTAAGCTCACTCACTTGGCTGAAGCCTGCTGCTGATTAGCTTGTGTTGGCAATGGGGAACTCCAGTTTACAAGCTTTTATTTATAATCAGTGGCAGGGCCATGGGCGATACAAAAAAATGAATGGTTGAGTGTGATGTCCACCGTCAAGTTTACCGTAGGCTGCCACGTTCCTCTCTATCTCTGAAAGCATCAGAACATTCGAGCTTGTGCTCTGCTGCACAGCGACAACCACCTTTGGGTATTGATTCCCTGGCAACGTGGCCACATTTTGTAAAGAGAATATTGGAAGGTGCAATAAAAGGCCCATAAGGTAGTTGTTAGAGGGTAAGTTAAGAAAAAAAATGTAACATTAAAACGTGATAAGGTAGTTGTTAGAGGGTAAGCAAAGAAAAAAAATGTAACATTAAAACGTGGTAGTGGGAGATTGCAAGTAATACAAAAAAAATGTCCAAGCACTTCAATTTATTGAAAAATCAGAAAATTAACACTTTAATATCACATTATACAGTGACATTCATGAATGCACACAAAGTGAAAGGCATGGCCAGGAACAAGGACCTTCATCCATGGCGGAAGAACGTACATGCAATCCTTGGCCTTGGATTGCGAGAGACGCTACAAAGCCCCACCCACATTTTTCACAGAGAGGGTCAGCTCCCTAATGGGCTTCTTGGGCCAAAATCAAGGGCAATAATAGTATTCATTTATTACAATAAATTTCAGATGCATATGTAGATCTAGTTACCTTCATTGCAGCAACGGGGCGACTCCTTAACACCAAACTTCTCATAAGTAAACCCATACAGTGAATCAAATCGGTCAATTCAACGCCCAAAAAAAATGAATTCTACAACACCACAAGAAAGCATTTTTAAGAATCTAGGCCTTGACCCCACATAAAAAACACAGGAACCCAATTCAAAACCAAGTCCATACGACCCAAATTGATCAAGAAACCAATTTGAAAAGTCCAGGCTTTGACCCCTTTGGGAAAAACTCAGGAACCCAATTCAAAACCAATTCCATTCGATCCAAATTCGATGGATTCCAAGCAGCTTACTAGAAATTCAAGCTCCCTGGTCATCTTGGGTGAGAAAACACTCCCTCAAACACCCTTGATGGCAACCCTTCTCTGTCTGCGGTCACATGGGGAAGGATTTATCGTGGCCTGCGAAGGTTATGTGGGGTTCATAGACTTCCTGGCACTGTTCAAGTTGTGGGCATCGGAGTGCTGAATAACATTTTCCCAGCTCAAGAACACGACAAAGACATATTGTGCGAAAAAAGCAGACTGCATCTTCTGACCAGTTTCAGAGGCACTTCATGGCTTTGACCCCTCTTTTCGACGAAATGACCAATTTCAGAGGCAATTAACTACCCTAAACCTTTCTCTGCACTTCACCCTACATGGCATTTTTATTTCAGAACACGTAGCAGATGGCTATTCACCCGAAGGCTGACGATGCTACAGTGTTCCAAAACAAAACTTCTGAGAGAAAAATGCCTTACGGCATAACAAGATCTTAAAATAGTATGTTAACAATTGAGACCGGTAATGTTCTAAGACTCAATTATATCAAAAATTCTCCCACATTTATTATGACTATAGAAATTGACATGACCTCTCATATGGAAAATACTTGGACACAAGCAACCACATATTAGAGTTCCTTTGCATTTCTGAGGATTAAAATAGCGGCTCTTCAGAAATGTGAACTCAAAATCTAGTCTCATTATTTGAGTTTGGAATGAATATTTCCAACAAATGACATGCTGACAAGAATTGCCATATTATATTTCCATTTCATGTCACATAGTCACACACTTAAACCACATTCTTTCTGGCTATCGATCCATGTGAAATTCAAGGAAAAGTTTCAACAAAAAACTAAGAAAAAATATTTGTAATAATCATAATAGTTCCTTGATCACATTATGTAGCATCTAGATTCTCTGTGATGGTAGAAATTTGGAAGTATAGAATATTCAATCCGTTATAGAAAAATCCATAGAAAACAATATAATTGTCCAATAATGTTGGAAGTTGGGCACTCTATTTGGTTAGCACATGTTTTCTAGACATTGACCAAGCTCATAGCTGTAGTTGTGTTATTAAGTATGAAAAATAATCAAAAGTAACTTCAAAGTACAGAGAGTATTTAAATGGAAATCATAGTCTAGGTCTTTCCTATCCAAATAGGAAGTATCCCCCAAACAGACTACATCCATCCTTTATAAGTTCAAGCTAAGCTGAAGAAATGTTGAAGGGAGTGACGCACAACTTATGAATGGTATGACCTCCCTAGGCTCGGCAGTGGTTGTCACATGCCCTCTAGGGCTGGTGCGTGGCATGAACCAACTCACCAAGTTCATGCATCAAGTTCAAAAAGGCCAAGAAGGCCACGTTTCAAGTATGGCAACCACCAAGAGGTAACGACTCTGTATGGAAAGCTAAAGGAGGTCATGAACTCAACCCAAAGCCAACAAAATAAGGTCACAACAGCCACAACTCAACCCTTGGAGGGCTCACATAGGTCATGGCCCAACCCTAGATGACATACACAGTCATTGTCCAGTCACAAAGAGGCCACAAGCAGGAGTCAAAACCATCCTTAAAATCACTTCACCGTGCACACTGCATACATATACTGGTTATTATGTTTGTTTGATACTCATATTTTCTTTGTTTTGACTTTGCAAAATCCATGAGGGTTGGTGATGGAGCACTAACCAACACCATAAGCAACGCTATTAGCTTGGGTATTCCTCCACTCATTGAGTTCATAAATGATGTAATTCACTTGGATAAATACACTTGACTCCTCGAAGATAAGCTAAGCCGTATGAAGAACCTCTTAGAAGAAATGAGTAGTAAATTACAACCTGACCAAAAAGTTCAAAATAAGTGTTTGTCCAAAAGTGGTTGCAAATTATTTATGATCAAGTTAAAAATGCAAGAGACATGATAGATCATTCCAAGAAAAACGAATGCTTCCATGGGCGCTGCCTCTCTAGACAAATTAGAGAAACCATGTTCTGAAAAAAATTTGGAAGCTGCTAGACGAGATATATGAAGTTTGTATAGTTTAGTGAATATTAGGAATATTTGTATAGATGGGTAATCTTTGTTATAAAGACAACAAATTTGCAAGGCTTTTATTATTTAAATCAAAGGCTTTGGATTTGACCACTACCTGGTCTCAAGGATGGAATACAGCTCATTCCTTGGATCTGGAAGAGGTCAGGGAAGCAATATGGAACTTACTTGAGGTAGAATTGAAAAAAGGGCCATATGCAATTGAATGATGAGTCAAACGCATTGGAATGGGTTCTGTTAGTGCTAGAAATTGTTCCCAGACTACGACAATAACAAGCTAACACAATCTCAAAATGAAATAGAATAAAATTGGTTTTTAGGGTTTTGGTTTATGGTTTTGGTTTTAAAAACTTCATTAGCAAGGAGTAAATAAACATCCACAAGCTAATACAGAACTGAATCATGCATGTTGGATAAACTGGGGATCAAACACATCCCAATAAGCCATAAACATTACACATGAAATACTAATTCCACCCATAGGCTACAAGCATTTACATGAATAAACCTTTAAACAAGAAATGAAATTGTACACTGAGCAATCAACCAGATCAGAAATGAAAAAGCATGACAAGTAAAAAGGATTATCAGTTTATATATAATCAGTAGCAGTCATCCAGTTACATAAGAGTTATAAATGCTAGCTTGAGAAATCAAAGCTCCAAAAGCCTCTCCTAGAGTGAAAAATCCCACCACAAAACTGTATGTTTGTCTTTCTTTTATCATTACAAAGATAAAGTAGTTCCATAACTACCTTCTAGGTCTAAATTTGAAACACTTACATCAATTAGTTACATGATAACTCAAAATCTTTAAAGGCAATTAACCCAAAAATAACAAATCGGATTTGCGGAAATTTGACGAATTTCTGAAAATTTAGGTCTCAAAGATGCCTTTATATCTCTCGATCCGGGACACCTGTACAAAAAATAAAATAAAAAATTTTAAATGAGTCTGTTATGAACAAAAACCTCTCTTGGTTTTTAAAAATTCCTCTTCAATTGATCGAAATATGTGCTGGACATTTGTGACTAAAACAAGAACTTATTAAATAATTCAAACTCTAAAAATAGGACCCAAAGATGAATTCGAATCTCTCAAACGATAATAGATGTTCCAAAATGGAGAGAGGTTTTTGTGAATGATTCTGTTGTGGACAAAAACCTCTTTTGGTCTTTCTGAATGTGTTTCCATCACCCCGTAATGTTCTCCCAATGATAATGACAAAAACAGGAAAAATAGAGTTGCTACAGGAATCTTCTCATGAAAATATTTGACAAAGGACTCAAAAAGGAGGGTTAGATTATAAAGAAAACTTGGAATAAACTTTTATTATAAGTTTTTGAAAGCTTAAAGATATACATATTAACTAATAATCCCAAAAGACAAACCTTAAACTAAATTAATGAAATAATTCAACCATTAAAAACATTAAGTCCAACAAAAATTAATGATTGTCAAAAGTTCTTAAAATCAACATAAAATGTAAAATCATTTTAAATCAACGGTTAAAAATTATTACAAAAAGAACAGATAAACTAAGAACAAGATCTAGTTATAATATGTTCAAAACAAGGTTATGATAGATAGTGGTGACCAAATAGAGGTCTCCTTAGAGGAAATTTCAATTTAAAATGGTCCTTCCAAAAATAATACAAATTCCATGTCATCATGTATTAGCCAATCAAAATTCTTTAAAATTCAAAAAGGGAGCACCTCTTAAACATTTTTTTAATATAAATTTGAGGATAGGTATCATAAAAAAAACTACTTTTTTTGTTCGTATTTTCGACATATCTCTCTGTGTTTTTACTCAAATTTTTATCGGGAGAGCTTGTTGGATGTGGAATTAAATTCTGCATCCAACGAGTACACACTCGGCATACTGTTGATGGGCCCCATTACCCAAAAAACAAGAAATACCTAAAAAATGTGATGATGTCATTTTTTCAGGTATTTCTTGCTTTTGGGGTAGCGGGGCCTGTCAAAAGTATGCTAAGTGGGTACTCGTTAGATGTAGAATTTAATTATGCATTTAAAGAGCTCTCATGAATGAAATTTGAGTAAAAACACATGGATATATGTCGAAAATATGAACAAAAAAGTAGTTTTTTCTTTTCTTCCTTCAAAATTAATAAATATTATTTTATTATTTTAACTATTTTTTTATTAATTTTCCTTAGGAGACCCATTTTGAGTTGAAATTTCCTCTAATGGTTGGTGATTTAAGATAAGGAAAATAAAGGCTCCTAAAAAAACAATGACCTTTTTGTGGTTGGCCATTTAAAACAGAGTTCTGCCATGGGATATGTTACAAGAAAAGGGAAAAATAAAGACCAAGCATATGCTATGTGTGTAGGGGAGCATATGAGTCTATTGGACACCATTATCTAGATGCAGAACAAATTTGAAAGGATGCAGAACAAATTTACATGTATTTGAAATGTGTGACGTAGCATTTCTGTAGAACAGTCTTTGAATAAATGGTATAGGAACAAGGAGCTGAAGGATTTTAGGGAATTACTCTGTGAGACTGTACACTTCTCTGGGGTATTTGAATATCATGCATGGCAATTCATCAATATGTAAAAGGAAACTTTTCATGCTTTCTTGAAGATATAAGGTTTACTTCAAGGTTGGAGATCAGAGTTGAAGGAAAGAACCCCTAGGCAAGTTGGGACTTGTGAGCTATTGATTGATAAAACATATGCTTGAAGTTGCTTGAATGGGTCCAATCAAGAGCATCATGCTTATAGTAGCACTAGATGATTATTGTTTTCTCCAGATAATCATTTTTCCAATTCAAAACAAGGTGAGGAAAGGATCCAATAATTTAGCTTACTTAATGGCTTTGAGATGTCTGTTGAGGATGCAAAATGAGAAAGGAACTAACCAATTACTTTGTGGAAATTCACTTCTCTTTAAGTAGATGAAATAGGAGCAAAAGGCAGGCTATTGGAATTATCGCTAAACCAACCAGCGTGAGCGTGTTGAGAGGAGGCCGGCCAGAGGTTCAGTGCTTCCCGCTCCGCTCTTCATTTTGTGGAGTCAGTGCATGTAGGCTTGTTTCTTCTTTTCAATCCTTACCTTTTTTATCTTCTTTAGAGAACTCACCCTTTGGTTATGCCATAGATTATTCTTTACAGCTGCACTACCGTATTTGCACAACCTCAGCAAACAAGGTTCAGTGCTTACAGAATCTACGAACTTCAACAGTCGGATTGCATGGATGGATGCATGGAGGGAGGGAAGGAGGCAGGACCTGGGAAAGCTAAAAGACTCTCGGATAGCTACCCATTGTTGGTTGGATGTATTGTTGCTCCGTGCCTCTTGGATTTAGGAACTAGAGCCTTACTACTTAGACTGGAAGGGATTAGGAATTTAGACCAATCGTATTTACTTTAGAAACTTACTGGATTGGATGAATTTCTAATTCATCCTATCATAGCCGTTGGTCTCCCTTCTTCCTGGCCATTAGCCCAAGTACCTCTCCCTGTATCAAGGCTAAAATGACTATCCAAAACACGGGACATGCAACAGGTTAGTAATACCATATTTTCACAAGGTGCTATGCTCTTTCCTGAAAAAGGAGGGCGTATTTTCTAGCTCCTTGCTCGAAGCGGACAAGCACCATAAGTCCTCAATTATCGTATTTTTCAGGTGGCAGGCATGTGGGGACAGCAACAGCTATGACGGACAGGGTTGGATTACGAGCAGGAGGCCTTGAGATGACGGGAACCCCTATTGTGACATTTATGACATGTAGCTGTAACGAAGACTAATGGTCCGGGCGGGATCTCTAATAATATTTTTTTTTCCATGTACGGGTTATCCATGTGGTATCAAAGAGCGGGCTAAATGTGGTAAGATGGTAATAATATTTAGAAAGAAATAATTATACCCAGAATTCTTAATAAGGCAAGGGGCGTAGCAAGTTCATAGATGTTTTAGGGAGAAAGCAGGGACAGTCACCAAGCTGGAGAAACCTTAATCAAGCTAGAAAGATGTAGATATAAAAACGAGGCCATTTTTTTGGAGTTCGCTCACTCACTCATTAGAGAAGACAAGGAACACATATTTACCTCCCTTCTGGTCGGGCCTCCCGCCGGTATAGTTCGGGGTTGTTCCTATGCATTTTATGGGAACATAACACCTTAAGAGACCTTATAACACCTAGACATAACATAACATAGCATAACATAATCTGTGTTCTTTATCCATACTACCATGCCAGTATGTACAAGATATCATATCCCTTAATATATTAGTAATCAATCTAAGCTGACTAAGCTGTAAGAGCAATTCCCTTATACCTCTTGTTCAGGATCACTAGTTCACATTTCATTATGGTTAAAGTTAATATGTATTATAAGGGTATTGACCTTATACGTGACATGGAAGGTTGATAGGTATGTTACTCCTAGGACACTAACTAACCGATTAATTTTAATTTCAGTATTCTTTCAAAATATAATAATATTTGATCTACACGCATATTAAGAGAGCACAACACTGAAGCAGGTGGACTCTCCAAGAATTGTCAACAATGTGAAACTGGAATTATGGTCCTAGAGGAATCTTTAGATGTTTTTATTTCAATATCATCACAACAAATCATTTGATGTTCCTCTTGATGGGATGCAAATTTCCATGAAAAATGATCTTTGGTGTTGTTGAAAAGAAGTTTTAGTTTTACATTTTTTTTTGTATGTTGAAAGTCGAGGAAACTTGACAGAATTTTAGGAAAGCACATTTATATACGTATACAGTCAGTTTATGTAGAAGTCTTATATGGAGTCCTTAAAGAAAGTATGGTTCATGTGAAGAGATGTAAGCACCTAAGGAATGTAATTATCAGTTCATCTATAAATATAACTTACAGTTTTTCTTTGCAAACCTAAACTGCCTTGAATTCAAGCTCTTAGTTTTTATTTTCAAAATCATGGATGGAAACTCCTATATTTCAGTGTGCTCATTTTCATGTATCTTAGTATGCATTTCTATGTATATCATATTAAGCCATATTATATCCAAAACTTTATAAAATTATATTTTATATCCATCAGTTACAATATTTACCTAGAAACATAGATTTCATGTTCAATACTATCATCCAAGAGAGAGCACTTAGCACCAAATACATTTACAGATAGTAACAATAATAATATGCACCATATAGATCAATCTAAGGATATATCACAACTTGAGAAATAAGACAATTATGCACTACATAATGCACTCAATTAGAGACAATAGATCATTGATATACTTCTCTTATCAATCAATTATATTCTATGGTTAGTAGTTGGCACCCACATCACCTATTCCAAAGCTCTAAACCCTACCGTTAAAAATGAGTACTACTTTAAAATCAAGCAATGTATTAATAATAGAATTCTAACTTCAGTAATATTGAAATGTATACTAGTAAGTACTCACCCAAAGTTTTCCTGGAACGATGCACTTCCACACCATTAGGTTAAAGGAACCATATGGATCAGTCTTGTTGCCACCTTTCACACACCTGGGTCATGTGGCAGAAATCTTCAAGCCACTTGGTGTGTTCCTGGGGGAAAGTCTTGAGTCAAAGATGTCACCTTGTTCTTGACTCCTTCATTTAGGCTCAACTCCTAACAAAGCCAAGGGGGTAGACCCTATTAAGTTACTAAGGCTAATTACTTAGTGTGATGGTGTTAAACTGAATGAGTTACTTAGGAGTTTGAAATTTAACCATAGACAACCATAGATGACAAGATAACAAATGAGCGCACGAAAGCACAATGCTGAGACACAATATATATATATATAGAGAGAGAGAGAGAGAAAGAAAATAGCCAGTGCCTTAAAATGGAGTCAAAAGATAATCAATGTACTTGCATGTGCTTGGAGTGAATGTTTTGTGATTGCCTCTTGGTACGTTTTAAGTTAATGTGAAATATCAGTTGATTAAATTAGGCGAAGGGGTGGACTCCAGATATACCCGAGAGTACTTGGAGTATGTCCAAAGCTAAACCTTCACGGCTACCCACAAGGAATATGTGGGCTGAATGGAGTCTCTGAGGCAATTGTTCATAATGCACCCGCAGATGTAACAGAGATCGGGGCCCTGAGGTCACTTTTGAGGAGTTCCCGCTTCCTTTGGGTATTTTGCCACGTAATGGTTTGATTGAGGTGTTGGATTTTCACCTGATGGTTTGTTAATTTGGGAGAGTGAATCCTAATTATTCTATTCACTCAATTGCTTTTGATGTAGCTTGACTAATCAGACGAACCGCAGCCAAGTGCAGAGCATACACACCGGGGTCTTGTCAATTTTAGTAAATTTTAAGATAGGTGTTCTTGTTAAGAAGAAAACCCTCCAGGAACCTCTTTTGATCCAAGTGGATCTCAATCGGGGAATCAAGGAGGGGTTAATTTTATTATAGTTGATGAAAAATTTGATGAAAAAGAAAACAATGATACACAGTGCCGGTTTTCTAATTATTCCTACCATGCATCTCTTTTTCCTTAATGGTCAATCGGGAAGTCGTGGGGTAAGTATTAAAATTACTTTGAAACCACTATATATGGAATATGGAAATGATTATAAATAAAAGTATAATACCCTACAGATTAGAAATACTCTAGAATGAAAAAAGATGAAAAAAAAGTAAAAAATGACATAGACGCAAATCCCCCCGAGGATGGTGAATAGGCTCGAAAGAACCTATTTGAAAAGAATTTTTCTTTTTATTAGCAGCAATTTACAATATCAGAAAATTGAAATTGATTCACTTTGGTCCTTGTTATCTGGGATCCAAAGGCTTACAACAAGCTTGTAACAACTAAAATCAAAACACGGTGGTGGTGGAAGCTTCCAGGAAGTGCTGGTTCATCCAAGAATTGGAAAATGGGCAGAGTCTCCTTCTCTTTTTTGTTAGACCTGCTAAAAAATAGCGATCAATTAGAATAAAATGTGCCCAAACACACTTTAAAAGTCTTTTGGGTCACCACACTAGTTACCAAAAAAAAAAACAAAGTAAAAAATTGTTAAAAGGGGCTAATCTAGTTTTGCAAAAAGGAACCAAGGAAAGCAAGCTTTCCTTGGGATCTTGGCTTGCTTTTTGGGCAGCCAATGAGATATTCACTTTTCTTGCAGAATTTAAATCTTTGAAGAATGAAAAAAGAAACTACCTTATGAGCAAGCTTTAGATCTATGCTTTAGCTACTTGCAAAAAAGGAAATTCCTACACCTAGATCTATATTTATGAAATGATATTCTTTATGAAATTATAGATCTAAGCAGCAAGACCCTTATAAACTAGATATGACAATATACATTCAATTCTTAGAACTAGATTTGATCATAAGAGGAAGAGACAGGTAACCAGAAGATTGATTTTTTAAAGAAAGGAGAAAAAGAGGAGAGAAGGTTGGCTCATTGCTTGAATGGAACAAGCTAAAAGGAGGCCTTTTGTGGAGCACTAAGGGACAGAGTCTTGAGATTATTGGATAAGGAATGGCATCAATCTTGATCCACACCTTCATCCAATCAGGAACCTGCAACTAGATAACACAAGCCTGCACAACACCTCGTGAGATCTGGATATAGATGTATAAAGCAACAGAAATGAAAGATCATGCAAAAATAATCTTATTTTAAGAATATAAATGAAATTCTTGAGCATACATCATATGGATAAACAAAAGCAAGCAATCTAACTTGCCTATTTTACACCCTTACTTGATTCAACCGAATCCTTGAAGCTAGAAAACAAAAGCAACACAGAAATTGGAAAGAAATTGCAGTTACCACATTAGCAGCATAACACTGAGAATCCACACAAACACATACACTACACGGTATAGCCTCCAAAGATTCTTTATTCACAAAGTATAGCAGTATTATAATGGAAACAACTCCTCAATCCAACTCTAACTAGATTGGAAGAGGCAGCCTGAGCTTTATTTATACAAAAAACAGGAGATCCAGCCCAGGGGGGCACAAATCCCAAGGAGACTGATCACTGCAGCTAAGGGTGAGTCCATCAATGCTGATCTGAAGCTGAACTGAGCCTACTTGTCAACCGGGGGGCTGATTGAGCTGACACATCAACCCATAAACTGACACATCAGTCCACAGAGCTTCCAGGAGAGCACACACGTGTGGAGGAGAGAGAGAGGGAACAATTCCCCATAAAGGCTGCTGAAGATCAACTCTAGATCTGATTTGATCACCTCCTTCAGTCAAGTATTTGTCACATCCAGTCAATCTAGTTCAGATCTGACTGATTTCAATCAAATCAGCCGAGAATCCCCTGTTCTGGGATTCTGAATTTGCTCCATCATTCATCAATTTATTAATTAAAATAATCAATAATTGATTTTTTGGGGATTTCTGACCCGAGTGATGGAAAATCACTCAAAACTAGGAAATAGTGGGTCCATGGGTTTACATGGTAGTCTTAGCTTGAAAATGAACACCTACATGACTGAAACTGATTATTTGGCCCATTTTATTACAAAATCAATTTTTCCAATTAAACTATTAAAAAATAGCCTAAGTTTTGGAAAAATTAAATTTTAATTAAAAAACACTGAAAAAATCAAAAAATCAAAAAATTGAAAAAACCTAGGGGGACTTAGACATGTTCATATGACACGACCATGATGCCTAGAATGTTTATACATTGACACATAGACTCTAATAACCTCAATAGGCCTAAATGCCAAGCCGACCACCCCAACTTTGGAGGTATGGATTGAAAAACTGAGAAATTACTAGTCGTTTATTCAACAACCAATAATAACCAAGGGAAAAACCACCCTGTGCTAATCAGATTGACAAATAAAGTCTAAGAGACCAAGTCTTTTACAGACACTATCATGCTAGAACATTTATTACAACTCCCCCAAGGGGGTATGAACATGTGATATAGTACAACAAAGTTTCCTAGAAGCAAGACTGACGGTCTTCTGAAGTTCAAACAAGTTATCCTTGTCCAGTTCACCAGGCTCACTTGATAAAAAACCACTAAGTACAACTTAGGTGGTAACATTCTGGCTCTAGCTGTGGGACGTGTGCTTGATCTGGTCTTTAAGGCAAGGAGAGGATATGAGAACACCAGAATCTGTGGTTTATATACCCTGTAAAAACATCTCAACTTGACAAGAAAAACCTCAGTAGCACAAGTTTTATAAAAAACCAAATGAACCATTAAGATGATTTATTTAAACAAAATAAATGTAATTAACTAATGAGAAAAAAAAAGTTTTATTATAGCTAAGTACAAAACATAAATGCAGAAAGTAAATGCTCTCTTTTAGGAGCTTATTTTCCTACTCTAAGCATGATATAAAAAGGTTAGGTGTAATAAAAAATCCAATGTAACCACCTAAGCATTTTATTAACATAAAAAAAATTCCTTGTCTTTGGTTACCAGCCAAAGTAAGGATACCTTATTCCGAAATTGCAAACCTGTGTGATGATTCAGAATGGGCAGGATGGATGGGAGATCATAGGCATGAATAATGTCATAAAAATTCTTCCCCAACTCATATGTGCTCATGCAGGTTGCTTCTATCCATGACTGGATAGGACTGATATACTAATCAGAATGATGAGGCAAACTGAAATATCGAGCCGCAAGAAGAAGGGGGGCATTATTTTGAGGTATTGTATTGTTCCATAGCTAAGCAATGGCATTGGGGAGTGGATATTATAGCAGAATAGAGGAGATAAGAGCTAAGTTGCAGGAAACTCTGTTAGGAAGGGCATACGAGTACCAGAAACTCCCCGAAACGGAGGTACTGGTACGAAACGTCGCCAGTTGTACTGTACGGCGTTTCATGATTTGGAAATGTCGTATGGTACGACTGGCGGAGTTTCAGGTACTTTCCATGTTGTACGATGCATTTCCATTTTTTTTAGTCGTGGGGTCCAAAAAATAATCGTTTTTCTTAAAATTAATTTTTAATTTACTTAATTAACACCTAGAAACATCTAAAACCCTATTCTAAAATCTTTATAAGCACATGTTTGTCATAAAATTTTCACAATGTTTTGACTACATCATCATACTGATCACCGAGGCTTATCAAATGATAACTCGTTGCACAAGCCCCAAGTAGCTCCAAATCATAAGGAACCTCTATATGTGAAAAAGATGGTTGAGACTGATATTCCACTGACTGCATCACATCTGACTTTTCACAACACTGTTTCTCAATGTCTTCATTACCGATACCCTTGTGTAGCTCTGCATGATATGACTCTGAATGATCACGTGAAAATTTTGAATGCTCCTCTTCCATACTAAGATTTTCCCAAGTATCTAGATCCATGCTCCCCTCTAAGGATGTATCGTAGATTGGACTTCGACAATTTTTTGAATAGACACTCCCCTTGCTGGACATATAATGGATGGGGTTCTCAATAATATTTTCACAAGTTGTATTATCTATGAAATTCCAATAGTCATCACTCCCATCTATGTTGGATATGAGAGAGCCTTCCTTGCTCGTATCGCATCCTGAGATATAACTACCCTCCTCAGGCTCATAATAATTATCCTTCAAAGTTTTGGTTTCAAAGATATTATGAGAATTTAAAATTTCCAAAACTTCATCCCTAAGTGATGAACATAGAGGAGTATCATCATACACATCATAAACTTCTTCATAAGTGTCGATCTCTGTAATGGTTTCCTCATGAGGGATTTCTGGACAAGCATTGCAACAATCCTAAGAAAATCTCAAATCTTCAATGTTTTTAGTTATGGTAACATGAGGAGAGTCTTCAACAATGTGTTCAATCATGGGTTCCTTAATGTGAAGCTCTACAACATTATTGTCATGGATGTTCCCATCTTCAGAATCCTGCTGTGTAATGAGAGATAACTTATATTCTTTAAAAAGCTGCTTAATTGCTTCCTTCTACTAGGATGCTCTTTGATGGGAGTATCATGGATCTCCTCTTCACTTAAATGTTCAAGAAGTGACTCAAAATCTTCAATACTTTGTATCATGGCAAAAGGTCCATCATATGTTTCCATGTGATACTCTATCCCAGATAGGTAGAAGGTACAGATCTTTTCAAGGAACTTTTTCAAACCATTCATACTACCCCTACCATCATGCCACTACTCTAAAAACATCCAAAGGAAGCTTGGAAAAGAAGTTATACATTTATTAGGAAGGCCCTAATAGAACCAACAACAGGCCTCACCCCAAAAAGTACTAGCAAACATTTCCATCATATTGTCTTCATGAAGAATATTGTAGTTAGCCATCAACCGAAGGAAAGATTTGACATGCCAAATGGCCGAATCACCATAATTTCCATGAAATATTGGAAGCCATTTATATGCATCCCCCACACCATCACAACAGTTAGGAAAACCTGGGATGTTTGAGAAATCGATAGGATGAAAAATTCTAGTTATCTGGGCACCATACTACTCCCTTAATTCATCCATATCAAAAATTAATAGTATGCATTTGATATAACCATTATGAAAAGGTGGAGCTGTCAAGTGATGAGCTTTAAAGGTTTTAACATGTCGCATGGGCTCATCTACACACAACAAAACTTCACAAGTTTATGAGATAACAAGGTTTTATCCCTTCAATGGAGTCGCCATGTGAGATTAAAAATATATATTTAAGAATTCTCACAAGAATATTTTTTGCTTTTCTTTGTAAAAATAAAAACTGAAAAAAGTCACCGGAGTCGGCAGATGAAAATTAAAGATCTACTCCAAGCATTCATCAAACAAAGCAAAAACAAAAAATAAGAAAACAAAAGTCATGTTCCGAGAATAAAAAGATTTATCCTTGGCAACGCAACAAAAAGTGTTGTCGCCTTTCACACACCTGGGTCACGTGGTAGAAATCTTCAAGCCACTCGGTGTGTCCTTGGGGGAAAGTCTCGAGTCAATCCTGTCACTCGTCCTTGACTCCTCCATTTAGGCTCAACTCCTAACGAAGCCAAGGGGGGTAGACCCTATTAAGTTACTGAGGCTAGTTACTCAGTGTGATGGTGTTAAACTGAATGAGTTACGTAGGAGTTTGAAATTTAACCATAAACAACCATAGATGACAAGATACAAAATGAGCGCATGAAAGCACAATGCTGAGACACAATATATATATATATAGAGAGAGAGAGAGAGAGATAGAGAGAGAGAGAGAGAGAGAGAGAGAGAGAGAGAGAGAAAGAAAATAGCTAGTGCCTTAAAATGGAGTCAAAAGATAATCAATGTACTTGCATGTGCTTAGAGTGAATGTTTTGCAATTTCCTCTTGGTACGTTTTAAGTTAATGTGAAATATGAGTTGATTAAAATTAGGCGAAGGGGTGGACTCCAAATATACCCGAGAGTACCTGGAGTATGTCCAAAAATAAACCTTTACGGCTACCTGCAAGGAATATGTGGGATGAATGGAGTCTCTGAGGCTATTGTTCATAATGCACCCACAGGTGTAACAGAGATCGACGCCTCGAGGTCACTTTTTAGGAGTTCCTGCTTCCTTTGGGTATTTTGCAACGTAATGGTTTGATCGAGGTGTTGGATTTTCACTTGATGGTTTGTCAATTTGGGAGAGTGAATCCTAATTATTCTAGTCACTCAAGTGATTTTGATGCAACTTGACTGATCGGACGAACTGTAGCCAAGTGTAGAGCATACACACCGGGGTCTTGTCAATTTTAGTGAATTTTAAGATAGGTGTTCTTGTTAAAAAGAAAACCCTCCAAGAACCTCTTTCGATCCATGTGGATCTCAATGGAGGAATCAAGGAGGGGTTAATTTTATTATAGTTGATGAAACAGTTGTTGAAACAGTTATTGAAAAAGAAAACAAAGATAAACAATGCCAGTTTTCTAATTAGTCCTACCACGCATCTCTTTCCCCTTGCGGGTCAGTCGGGAAGTCATGGGGTAAGTATTAAAATTACTTTGAAACCACTAGATATGGAATATGGAAATGATTATAAATAAAATTATACTACCCTGCATATTAGAACTATGCTAGATTGAAAAAAGATGAACAAAAAGTAAAAAATGACACAGACACAAATCCCCCCAAGGGGGATGGTGAATAGGCTCGAAAGAGCCTATTCGAAAAGAATTTTTCTTTTTATTAGCAGCGATTTACAATATCAGAAAATTGAAATTGATGCACTTTTATCCTTGTTATCTAGGATCCAAAGGCTTACAACAAGCTTGTAACAAGATAAAATCAAAACACAGCGGTGGGGCAAGCTTCCAGGAAGCTTTGGTTCGTCCACGAGTTGGAAAATGGGCAGAGTCTCCTTTTATTTTTTGTTAGACCTGCTAAAAAAAAGCCATCAATTAGGATCAAATGTGTCCAAACACACTTTAAAAGTGTTTTGGGTCACCATGCTAGTTACCGAAAGAAAAAACTAAGTAAAAAATTGTTAAAAGGGGCTAATCTAGTTTTGCAAAAAGGAACCAAGGAAAGCAAGATTTTCTTGGGATCTTGGCTTGCGGTTTGGGAAGCCAATGAGATATTCACTTTTCTTGCAGAATTTAAATCTTTGAAGAACGAAAAAAGAAACTACCTTATGAACAAGCTCTAGATCTATGCTTTAGCTACTTGCAAAAAAGGAAATTCTTACACCTAGATCTATCTTTATGAAATGATATTCTTTATGAAATTGTAGATCTAAGAAGCAAGACTCTTATAAACTAGATCTAAAAATATATATTCAATTCTTAGAACTAGATCTAATCATAATAGGAAGAGACAGGTAACCAGAAGATTGATTTTTTAAAGAAAGGAGAAAAAGAGGAGAGAAGGTCAGCTCGTTGCTTGAATGGAACAAGCTGAAAGGAGGTGTTTTTGTGAAGCATTGAGGGATAGAGTGTTGAGATTATTGGATAAGGAATGGTGTCAATATTGATCCACACCTTCATCCAAATGGGAACCTGCAACTAGATAACACAAGCCTGCACAACACCTCTTGCACTACTACATTTCGACCCAAAATCCGACGGCCGTCATGTCGGATTTTCGACACTTTCCTGTCGCATGTACGACACTTTGATTTTTTCTTAAGCGTCGAAAACGTGGCGTCGGTTATCCGACACTTCACTAACTGTCGGTTAAGCGACACTTAACTAACCGTCGGTTAAATGTCAATCGTCGGAGAAGCGACAGGTATAACCGTCGCTTAAACCATTGCTTTAGAGAGTAAGCGTCGCAAAAACGACAGATATAGCTGTCGATTACGCGACGGATATGGAGAAGAGTCGTCGCATTTGCGACAGACAGATCTGATTTTTAAGCACCTGGGTGTTACCAATAACCGTCGCATTTGCGACAGCTATATCTGTCGCTTAAGCGACGGAGATGAAGACGCGGCGTCGCATTTGCGACACCTAGAACTAATTTTGAAGTGCCACGTATCACCAAAAACCGTCGCATTTGCGACAGATAGAATGGCAAGGCGTCGCAAAAACGACAGAGATAGCTGTCGCTTAAGCGACGGCAGTGAATTTTTTTTTTTTTTTAAATATATTAAATATTTATATGCCCATTTCGCTTTGAAGGGTTAGTAGATAGTGAGCCCTTCAATGCTGATATGCAAAAATAAATCATTCTTTTCATTTGAAAATGTAACAGTAAATCCAT
>LPNX011217313.1:163846-188005 GCA_001517045.1 Pseudotsuga menziesii | reverse complement strand
CCAGTTAACCGATCATTTTTTAACAGCAATTATTACTCATAGTGCAAATGCATCCCAGAAAAGACTGCAGAATAATTAACAAGAACTTAGGTTCGAAACATCAAATATCCTCATAGCGCATGAAATACGGCTGAACACGAAATAGTTCTTCTTCAGCATTATTCATTGAATAGCATTGGTACATTTCACTTCTTTACTATTTCCAGCAGACAAAATTGCAGTTTACTTCGAAAAACGAAATAGTTCCTCTTCCGAGTCAACAGTTATAAAATTTGCTAAGGGAAAAAGCCCTCCTTTCATCGGGCTTCCCATTATTTAAACAACAACTGATGTCCCCTGGGTTCCCTCAGCGCGTGACCTTTCAGCGCTCTTGGCGATTCAGTTTCTCTCCTGGCCGTTTCATTTTCTTCAATCATTTGAATAAACATTTTACCCTCTGACAATAACTGCTGAAACGCTTTAGTGGCGCCTTTGTCATCCATTTGGGTTGTCTCTTTTCTTGCCGCAGGCCGCCTTCGTGACCCCTGTGATTCTCCCTGCACGTAATTTATGCGCATTATCGACTAACTTGAGACATCGAACATCAAAATTTTATAACCCTAGTGAAAGATTCCCAAAGAAATTGGCCTGGCTTTACGGGCGAAAACTTATGAAAAGAAACGGCTGTCGGGTGGGCTAATAATCAGGCATCGGATGGGTAAGTTTCGGGGAGCCGCAACGGCGGGCGAGCACGGAAAGAGAGGAAGTGGAAAACGAGCGTCGTAGGTGATCGAGCGGCGGAGGAGAGTGGATCGGCAGGCAGACTACTCTGCCACCCGCAACGGCGGACGGGATGCAAGCTACAGACAGGCGACGGAAGCTGCAAAGGCGGTAGTTCGGGCGTCGGGTGAAACTCAAGTCGGGGCCCGACTTTATCTCCCCAGCCACAACGTCGGGTGAACAGGAACTCTGGGGCAAGCGATTCACAACCCGAATCGGGCGTCGGAGAGAAGTGGGTCGGGCGGAGACTTTGTTCTGAGGGCCGCAACGGCGGGTGAGATAAGACTCTACTTCCTCCAAAAGAGGCCCGATCCAAAGAGAGAAAAACATCATAGCTAGGATTAACTTGCATCCTAAAAACCGTCTTTTCCCCTGTTCATGCAAAATTTTCAAACTTTGACGGGTACCAGGAAAATCGCACGACTCAAGCTAACTTGGACAAACACTTAAAACTCGAGCAATCAACTTCAAACACAAGATAAGCTCCAAGACGCCAAACTTTCAACAGTAGGTTCGAGCAACAAATGACAAGGAGGGGTCCCTGAGTTTAAGTAAAAGACTAAAATCGGGGAAACAGGTTGCGGCAGCAACACCTGTGATTCTAGCGACACAAGCACATTCTCTATTCAGATTGTGGACAAGCCGTGTGATGAGTTGGAGTTGGTACACTCTTCGTCACCTACAATAGAATTCAGACAGTTATGACAGGAAAAATACATGATGTGCAAGGCAATGAGCACAGCAGTCGAGATAGTGAGCAGTCACACATGGAGGTTAGGGAGATTTTATACATGCATGAGATAGAGCTTCCATATGATAGTCACCGAAATAATATTCAACGGGTTAAAGAAAGCATTCTAGTGATGAAAGAGAGGACCAAGATACTCTGAGACACCATAGTATAGCAAGATGTTGAGATTACAGTTCTTTGAGTTGTATGTACCGAGTCAGCGGTCAAGCTTTCTAGTATTGAAGAGCAGTTCGATTACTTGATGGGGCAGCAGAAGAAACATACTATTGCATTTCAAAGCAGTCCTCTTCAAGAGTACATGGACAAGGCTTCCAGTAGCTTGAGTCTGCATTTGCATAATGGCGAATGGTTTTTACAGGTTGGCCAGCATCGAGAATTTGAGAAACAGTATATGAGCATTCCAATTGAAATTAGAAGGGAAGAATGTCAGCTTAGTAGGATTATTCCTTATGATGGTGCTTATGGACAAGATTCTTTTGGGGGTTTTGATGAGATTAAGGGGTGGTGTCCTATTGAGTGGGAGATTCTTGGGAATCCATTCCTATCCAGGTGTATAGTCCCACAATAGCCTTGGGATATTTGGGATGAAATATGCACAAGTTTGCATTGGGATCCAGGTGGGAGACCTTATGAGGGATGGATACAATGTTTACAGATGAGGTTATTTGGGAGTCTATAGGATGCTCCTTGTGTCAATAATACGCAGGGAAGCGGTGGACGCATTTTGACCTCTAAAATTCTCAGATTGATTTGGGACTCTAGGATTACAATGACTGGCAGCTTAGTGATTGCTAGAGGATGCTTTCAGGAGGTCTCTTGTGATGGTACCTTGTTTACACTTTGGTTAGTTACTCTACTTCTAGGAGGCTTCCATGGGATATCTTGTGATGGTACCGTGCAATGAAGTTCTTTGAGCAGAGGATGCTACAGATCTCCTAGGATAATTTGGGACCCCAGGATCATGCCTGGATTTAGTTGGTTCATTTTGATTAATTGTGGACTTGCGTTGGCATTGCTTAAGGACAAGCAATATTTGGCGAGGGAGGACTATAATGTTCCATTTTTTATAAATAAGGAATTGACTGAGGACCTTTAATATTCGGAGCACATTAAGACAATTATTTAGTCATCATTATAGTAAAGAGGGCCATCAGAGTTATTATCATAAAGCATGTGGGGCATGCATGCCTTATTTTAGTGTTAAAGTCAACATGAAATTAGAATTGCATGCATGCAAAAGTGAAGCATAAACCCTAAAAGTGACATGCAAACCCTAAAAGTACACACTATTCTATTTAAGAAGGGTTCTTAGACCAAAGAGAATATCTATTGTTATTGTTGATTGATTTTGGAGTTTCGAGCAGCAACACAGTGTGCAGCCGCGGCAGTTGGGGTTGGAGACAGTGTCTTTAGCTAGCGAGGGTTCAGTAGTGAGATATCTGCCCTAGTCTCTTATTGGGATAGATCATCCAAGTTTATCCATTGCATCCATCATATACTACAGTATTCAGAGATCCAACACATTCCGAAGGGTTATTAGCATATCCATGTTTGCAGTCGGAAGTAGCTGGGAAAACACATAACGATTCGATGGGACCACAAAACCCAGTATTTCCTCCACATGTTAGCTTCCTCTTTCTCAGTAGGCCTATCCTACGGTATGCAGTGATTATCAACCATTAGTTTTCTCACCTTGAGCAGCTATCATCTAAACAGATCAGTTGGGGGCGTGAGTAGCAGAACTACTAATCAATTCGCTAGGGAACTTAGCGGAAACCAAAACTTTGCATGTGCTAGGCCATCTCTCTGGCATCAGTAGATGGACAAGCTCATAAATTTTCAGCCCAAACGGTCCTCTCCTTCTACAAAAACATCCCCTTCAGTCTCGAGGGTTTTTATGGTACTGAGGGGTGGTAACACCGGAGGAAAAGAGCACTATTAGACCACCCATCTGGATCCTTATGCATGCAATTATATCTTGTGTCATTATCAATTAGAATATCAGTGGTAAGTGTTAATTTCTCTCTGCAAAACCCTAACCCTAATTCAGCGATATTTTAGGTCATTTTTGCATCGCGAGTTTGCATCCACAGTTATTTTGCAATTTTTTATGAGATTGAGTGTGCGAGTCAGCACTATCATAGAACATTAGAGAATATCAGTATTTGGGATATTACATAACGCAAACATTTATGCCTTCCTAGGGAATAAAACCAAATGAAAACCCGACACTATCGGAAACGGATCCCAAAAGCACCCGATCAAACGCCCATCGACAGGATGGCTAAGAAGTAACCAAACGTATCGGTGATGAGAGAGAGACCTAGCTGCACTTGTTGGTTAGCTTTGGTGAAATGGCCCGACAAAGAATGTCGTCTTCAAAAGCATGACTATGCCGATAGTATCAGCTGGAATTCAAAATTATTTCCGACACAGGTTGAAAGCCCTTGAGAAACCTGAACCTTCTCCGTTGTGTCGATGGGATGACGAAAAATTTCCCAACACATTGGGTCAAGACAACGTAAAATCAATGGTAAAGCGTCGGGCGAAAAGGCAAATGCATTCCGTTGGAAATGTTCTGACACAGCGGATCAGAAATTTTTTCATACTTGGTGCAAAAAACAAAATTTCTTGAGCTTACTCGAGATGAAACCAAGTCATGAACAATAGCTCTCAAGGGGCAAAAAAGGTCTAAGTAAAATAAAAAGCTAAGAAATCAAAAGGGGGCCCTAAAACATGAAATATTTTGGGAGTAGTGGTTGCAACAGCAACAAGTCCTCCTAATTTAGTTAATTAATGACCATAGACAAAATTAACTCCCTCATTGACTAATTAATTAATATTTTCACTAGGACCAATGGGGATTGAATGGTCTAGTGGTTTGACCATGGTGCTAACCAAAAAATGAGGGCATTACAACTTCCTACCTCTTTTTAACACCTTAGAGGTGGAAGAGCACTTGGCCCATACATAAATCAACCTTGATTGCATTAGGTAGGTTGTAGACAACAATACTATGGAACATGGGGAAGGACACCCACCAATAGAACACACAACTTTATCAAGTCTTTATCAAGTTGTCAAGGAAAAAAAAAATCTTCATTGGGGAAAGTGATTCATGATGAACCAAGTTGAGCACATGCTTAACCATATAATGCAGGAAATTGATGTAATGGATATCATTTCTTCTTGAAGGGGGGAGACTAATCCAGATGGTTATAGGTGGTCACCTAACTCCATCGACTCAAAACAATCCCACACCTTACCAATTTTACAAATATTTTGTAGGTCTCAAAGTTCCAACACATTTTTTGGAGACATCCCATGCATTATTATGATTGCAATAGTTTGGAAATCCTAAATTGCTAGGTCACATAAACACATAGAGCTCAAAATGAGATTTTTAACTATCCAAGAAATGCCCCAATCGGATTTTGTACTTGAAAGTTACAAACTTAGGAAATTGATGTATCAATTAAGCACCTCATGGAAAACATTCATTTTTGTCACGTTATCTCCTAGTGTTAGGGTTTTGGATCTAGGGTATTTACATTTTAGGTTTTTAGAATTTATGTTGAAATGGTAGTTTCGACCTCTTCTAATGTAATTTTTGTGAATGAGCATATCTAACACATCTCTTCTCAAATATAAGTTTCCACCATTCTAGCCAATTTGTACTACTTCACACATTGCAATGTATTCACTATTTCATTCATTAATAAATATGGGGTTTCTCTATTATTACTCTCTTTGCAATATTTCTATGTTATGCCACTTGTTTTTGCTATACTCGTTTTATTCTTAACATAACTTGGATTAGTGGTTTCAGAGGAACCTACCACTTCTTGGTTTTGTTTATATTTCCCCATTGAGGTTAAGGTACAATGAGTTAGGCCTTGAACTGATTGATCCTATTGAAGACTTCCTTTACTTTAACACCCCACCTTACACTTGACATTTTTTTTTCATGTAACTTCTTTAACTTAACATTGACCTTGAGGTAACATATTATGATCTAAAGGGTGTGTGTTGTGGCTATGCTTGTGTGCATTAAGTTTTATATGTCTTTAAGTATTATAACTTGATTGGAATTTAATGTTAGGGATAGCATAGTAGTGGGATTGTGTAACACCTTTAGCTTACTACACCTGGTTAAATTTTATTAAACTTTGTTGACATCACTTGACTCCTTGGTATACATACATCATGAGGCGTTGCTATTTCATAGATACCATAAATATATTATAAGAGTGGTATTAATTTCAATAAACCATGCATTTATGGTTATCATAGGTCATGTTGTTAATACATTTATATTATCTTAGTTGAATGCTCTTTTTTTAAACATATTCGTGATAGTTATCATATTGGATATGACTAGAACATTTTGTAAACCAAACATTGTTTTACAACTGTTCTTGCGCCGAGAGGCGCTCTATAGCCCAGTATGGGGGAGATCTTGTAACGTTAATTTTTACTTCTAAAAAGTAAGAATTAACAAATATATTTTGTTGTCCATTAAAAAATAAAAAATCAATTATCCACCAAAATAAATGTAAAATGGGGGAGATGTTGTAATGTTCCTACCTAAAAAAAATGTATAAAAAATTGAATTATCCGCAAAAAAATGTTGGCCTTGCACATGGTTTTAAAAAAATGTGCAAGGCCTTCTAAACAACCCATGGTGTTATTGTACATGGTTTAGGAGGGCCTCGCAAATGGTTTTAAAACCATGTGCAAGGCCTTGTATAAAACCCATGGTTTTATTGTACATGGTTCTCCTAAACAATCCATGGTTTTAGGAGGGTGTTGCACATGGTTTTAAAACCATGTATGGGGTGAGATGTTGTAATGTTCGTTCCTAATAAAATAAAAAATATTATATGTCCACCATAAATAGTATTAAATATTAATAAATAAAAATTTTATATGTAGACCTTAAATAAAAATATGTGTCTTTTGAATCAAATCAATGGCTATATATAAGACACAACAAAGTTGGTAGCTCCTTGAGTGCAATACCTAAGAAGAGGTTTGCACGTCTAAATATTTGATCCCTTTCGATGCTTAATAGAGCCTAGGATTTGGATCTTTTATAACCAAACATTATTTCATAAGTGTTCTTTATCTCATTTGACTAGAATATGTTATTTGTTACACATGTTGAAACTTTCTGTTGCTAAATATAATTATCATGTGATTATTTGTCTTATTTAATTAGGGGACTTTATCCTCACCTATTTGACGAAGAATATGTTATTCGTTACAAATGTTGAAACTTTCTGTTGCTAATTATAATTATCATGTGATTATTTTTCTCATTTAATTAGAGGACTTTATCCCCACCTATTTGACGATAACTTATTAGTCCCTAAGGATGTATCCCTTGTGAGGAAGGGAGTGTTTTAACGCCCCATCTATGTGCATCCAACTTATTTGTTCTTTTTCCATGTATAGTCGAACTCATTCTTGCTACATGCTTCTAAGGATATTAATTTCGATTGTGAGAATTGTTTTTTTTCTCTCAATGATAGAGAAATATGTTGCTTAGCTTGTTGAATAGAATATAATGTTATGTACTCACCTATGAATTATTATTATGATGCATCATTTATGATTGGAATCCATGCATTATTAAAATGCTTATTTTTAAGCAATGAAAGATGTAATATGTTTATTTTGGTTATGAACCATGTCTTTCCATGCCTAAATGGCCTAATGAAATAATATGGTATTTGCTTGAAGAGCTAACCATTGTTGTAGATTTTTTATTCTTGATTACCACACTAACTTAAGTCAATTGTTGGGAGTATCCTGGATGAATGATGACCATCGTAGATCCATATTAAGTTTGGATCTATCAACCACTGAGAGGGATCAAATATCTTGAGGGATAATTTTTTTATCATTCAATACGGATTTAGGAACACATTAAGAAAGGGGTAATACTATTTGTATATAAATATCATATTTATATAAATATTTTTATTTTTGTGTAAATTTGGATATCTCATTTTATCTTTAAGTGTAGAAGTTTTTATAGTATGTGTATATATAAAATCTAGCTTTCATATATATAGAAATATTGATGGATTGAACAACTTGGAAAAATCAAATTACTAATATGGCCTTAGGTGTAATAATGGAACTATGTTTGGAGATAGAATCCCTTTCTCAAGAAATTTCCTTTTCACACGTCTACAAGGAATTCAATTTGAAAGCAAATTAACTTTCAAAAAAAGCTTTCAATTTTTCAATAAGGTTTCTTAATTGAGCAAGAGTAACAGGGTTTCTTGATTTAGCAATAGTAATAGGGTTTCTTGATTGAGAAAGAGTTTGTGGATAATATCCCTTTGGATGATATCCAAAAGTTACTCTTTCAATACCTTATACTTTTTTTATTACAAAATCCAATTTCTTTTTGAGTTCACATTCTGTGATGTCTTAAATATACAATAATAGTGTATTATGTCTGGTGTGAATATAGATTGACTTATTTTGAAGATGTTTGTATATTTCTTAGGTATAGGTTGATCGCATCTTACAAACCTAGAACTGGGTGGAAAGGCTAATAATTGTGTATTTTGATTTCCCCTCTGAAATATCAAATACAAAGTTTTATTTATAGGAAAAATAATATATAGAATTTTGTTTTGAGTGTTTATATTTATATTTGACTAACCTAGAATATCACTATTATTTGTTATAAGCATTTTTCTTAAGTCGACGTGTCAACATTATCAACGTACAGGCACAACATCTCTATCATATTTGGTTGTAGAGTACCTTGCTACTCTAAGTGCAATTAAGTGGTACAAATTATACCTAAAGGAAAGTGTTGATGATTAAAACATACATTCAAGCACCACCATGCAAAACACTATAGTAGGGCTTCTCAAGAGGAAAAGGGGGATATAAACTCAAGATTTATTAAATCCCTAAAATCAATGAATTGTAAGGAAATTGATTTGTTAGATAAGTTAGCAAAGCTCTTCCACCTTATAGGTACTAAGTCTCATTAATATGCACAATATAGATTTTAGTATGATCCTTATGCTAGTGATAAATTATGTGTTAAGTGAAAATTAAATTGTTGTTATGAGTTGAGAATTAAGTTACAACTATTCTCAATCCCAACCTTCAATAATTGATTCTCAATCCCAATATTCAATTGCAAAAATTAAATCCCAATATTCAATAGTTGATTTTGGTGGTAGCTAAAACTACCAAACATGCAATGTAATACTAAACTCAAAAATAGAATTCAAAATACAAAAAGAAAGTATGCATTAAATTGAATGAAATTGAAATTGTGGCAAGCTAAAATTAATCTGATGCAATCAAATGTAAAACACTCAACCTAGTTAAAAACATGAGAAATAATTCAAACACGCATGAATCAATTAAAGTACACATGAATCTGTTTAGGAACACATAAATCAATTTGAATAATATCTTACACAGTTTATATGTTCACCTATTAGATTAACGATCAAATTTGGAGGCTAGGATCTAAATATGGATTTGTGCATAAGTACAAGTTATTTAATTGGTGTTTATTTCAAAAAATGTTTATGCTCTTTGTGTATGTGATCACAAAAATTCACTCACAAACAAAGATTAACTATATAGACAACATATAGTTCCTTAGTTCAAATCTCATTCCATAATCTCAATTCCCAATCTTTTACATGAGAAACCAAATGTTCATGTGACTGCTAAACATAATTGATTCGGTCAACTAAGAACTCTACTCACTATGTAAACTTTACACAAGACAAATATAAAAGACTATATACAAGAATCAAGAAAGAAATGGCTATCCAAATCACACTTTTCAAATGCTCTAAGCAAATCAGATATTCCACCAACAACCATATTATTATTTGATCATTTATACAAAATATTGAAGACTATTGTGCTCGAGTTGTTGCGAACTACTAAGTATATTTGTTATGTAAAATAGATGAAAACACTACGAGTTAGATATCACAAATGCTATGGAAATGTGCTTTGTATAAAAAATTGAATATAGATGACAAAATTGCAATAGTTATCAAATGACTTGGAAATCAAACTTAGAAATACAACTTATACAAAAATAAACTGAACAAAGTTACATACAAGACAATGTAAACTAAGTTACCTGCGATAAAATACAATAGTAGCTTTGCGCTCCAATTGGTGGGCCATTTCCAACTGGATTATAGAAATTTTCAATTTCCAAACTCGGACAATTGTTAACACACCATATCCAACAACTTGATTTGATATTAATTAACTAAAAACTCCAATTACAAATGCAACAGATAAGCTTTCTCTCTTCTACAATAGATATGATGCAATAACCAAGCTATGAATACTACTACATATTTATACAAGGAAGCAAAGGGGCAAATTACAACTGATCCCCCAAACTTAGAATTTGTTCAAACAAAATTCCTAATTTTGGAAAACCGACCACATGAAAATCTAGGAAATTTCATTTTAGAGAAACGGCCTTATCTCCCAAATCATATTGAAACTTATAAAATTGATTCCATATACACTCAATTTGGGGAATTTTGCACGAAACCTATGACCCATATTTTTTATGTCTATCTTCATTTGCTCGAAATCGCACTGGAAGTTGATTGCCTCGAAATTGTTTCTATAATTCAACATAAATTTGACCAAGTACTTGGAGGTTCAGACGTGCGACTTGGGCATGATATAAAGGACACTTAACCATCTAGAAGCATATAACTATCATATCCATGTGCCCGTTCCTCCATTATACACAAGGAAGTATGAGGAACAATGATCGTGTTGGATGAACTAAATTGCGTTGTGGAAACTGGTCAATGCTACATGAACTGGTCAGTGTTACCAGAACAAAACTAAGCTGTAGAAACAAGTGATGATGCAGGACTAAATCATCATTAGTAAGATAGATTCCAAAATCTTGTCTAAATAATCAAAAATGAAGGAAATTACGAAAATAAACAACATAATACCTTTTTACACTTGTTTGACATAAATGTGAATGGATAGGGTAATAGATATGGTAATTAGATGGCATGGCTAGGAAAAATAGGTCAAATGGGTGAATGGTTAATGAAAAAGGTGTCAAATTGGTGGGCCAACACAAGTACTGCATTGATTGGGGGGAATTAACCTCTGGGTGTGATTTCTCCAACATCTAGTCAACACTAATAGTTAGTATTCATCAAGGTGTGAAAGTTTAGGTATGTGATAAATCAACTACTAAGCTATAGTGCATTTTGATCTTTGAATTGTTTTGAATTCGTTGGGGGGAATTTTCATCAAATTACAATCCTCTTAGCCAGCTTGTGTTTTGGATGGGTTTTTACACGCATCATACCAAGCAACTTCCCATGGTACCTAAAAAGAAAGGCAACAAAGTAAGAGATATTATGAAGATGTTGCTTAAGGAATCCCTTAGGTGATAGAGGAATGACATGATAGATAAGTTTTTCCATATCCTTCGATGATTCGCAACAATGGTGAAGGCATCTTCAACAAGTAATCACTTCAAAAGTGCAACATTGTTATTAGTACAATTAAATTTAACATTCCTTTGTTTGAATGAAATATAGATTTAGATGCCATGGAGAAATAGTTGAGTATGCTATAGAGTTATTACCCAAAAAAATCAATAGTGAAAATATCACCTTCACACTCCTTAAGTCCCTTCCCCATGTCAAATATTGATGGGACACTTGCTAAGTGCAACATGTTGAAGATGAATTTGAATTATTTGGCATAGAACCTACTTGGCATACTTTTTGGTTGTCATCGAGAAGGAATTCTACCTTATTGGCAACTACAATGACTAGTACACAAGATGGACAACTTTATGCCAATATAAATACAAGGTAATGCCAAAGTACACTAATACCATCCATACTTTGCATTCAAAGTATGGTATTAGGAACTCTAAGTAGCACTTAGTTATAATTACTATAATGGCCTACACATGAACATCCCAAATGTAGTTTGTGTAACGAACATAAAATATATAAATATTAAAAATAATATGTATAGATAATTATTAATTATTAATTATTAATTATCAAAGAGTCATGAATGTAGGTTGGAAAGTCACGAATGGACGTATATAAGTCTGACCATTGTAAATGTATCATATCTATTCTATCATCAATTTATATATTATTATGGCTTATTTAATATTCCAAGTCTTTTGGTAATATTATTTGTGTAAGTGAATAATTATTCGCTTCAAGTGGTATCACAGCCTAGTTGGCTAGATTCCATCCTTTGGCCATTTTGTCGGCTTCTAGCCATTATTCCAGGTTTCCTGAATTGGGTCTTTGACCATTAAAAAAAAAGTAAAAAGAAAAAAAAAAAGGAAGAAGTAAAAATTAAAAAAAAAAAAGAGAAGAAGGAGAAGATCCCATAAAAAAAGGAAAGAAGATAACAAACGCCCATGGTTTTATAAAACAAACCCTTGGTTTTATTAACAAACCAACTCACACCTTAATTAAGTTATTTACTTATTGAAAGGTTATTGGATATTAAATAATAACTCATACCTTAATTAGGTTGAGTTTAGTCTTTAATTCTTTTTTTTAAATAACATAAAAGCTAGAAGTGCATAAAGAAGTGAGATTTGAACCTGGGTGGGGAAGTTAACAATCATTCTTCTCAACCACCTAATCTACACATAATCCACAAAGAAGTTAATCTAAATCAAAAGGTTAACCAACGTGGAGATCCAAGTGCCTTGTTAATATTATTATTATATTTATGAAAAAAATATTATTAATATTAATCATTGTAATAATTACAATTATTATTTAATACAAAAAAGAAAGAATACCATTATTATTCAAGAATTCGAAGTCAAAGACCCTCCTATCATCGAAAAATTCGAAGACCATTTATTTCCAAAGAAGTCAAAGGAAGATCAATTATCGCCGAAAGTCGAAGGCTATTCACCTTCGAACACAAAAATGGAGTCTCATGGTGACAAAAAAAGAAGATTCCAGAAGACCGACTCAAAGGTAGCCATTGACATTCTAAAACTTGAAGGGATTATTCAAAGCAAGGCTATTAGCATCGCTATTTTCCCAACCAACGAGGAAAATCACATTAACGTCGGCTTGGCAAATCAATTACTCATCCCAGAACTAAGTATAATCGAAAAGAAAGATAAATATGGTGGGAAGCAATATGCCATTAGGGACTTAGAACTGACAATTGATGAGTATAAGTTCACATCCCAATTCAATGTTACAAGTATTTATCTAAATGAAGTTGACATCATTCTCGGCTTATCGTGGATGGAAACATTGGGAGCAATCATCTTAAATATGAAGAAAAAGTTTTTAACATTACCATATAAGAAGAAACAAGTCAAATTGCAAGATGTTTCAATGAAATCGGATTTTGAGGATGTGTCATCTGAAGATTTCAAAGACATTTCGAAGATGATTTAACAAGAAGATCAAAAATCAAGACAAAAGATGCAGAAATAATTCGACAAAGTCATCAAGGACAAAGAAGAAGAGATATCTCGTTTAAGAGATCATAATCAAAAGTTTCTCTTTCAAATCAAGAAGGCGAAAGATAGGGCACAGGACCGTGAAAAGATAGAAGAGGAAAATCGAGATCTATAGAAGAAACTATTAGAGCTTAAATACAATCCGAAAAAGAAAGAAGAAACGATTAGGAATCTTAAGAATGCTAAATATTTCGTCGGAAACAAGTTGGTGCACATTCAGAAGAGGACATCAAAACTTTTGGGCTCAAAAAAACAAGTTGAGGAAAACAAAGCAAATACAAATCCAGTCATCAATACAGATAAAAAAGAAGTCAATCCAGCAAATGAACAAACAATAAAAACTCCTTATCGACACCCTAACTATAAAAGTCATTTTGACCAACGACAAGGTCAAAATGTACATAAACAGAGAGGTTACGATATCAAATGCGAAGGAACACAAAATATACAACCTAAACAAAAAACAAGAAGTTTTATCCAGCAAGGAGACCAACAGGCAACTCGGATGAAAGTAAATCTTGGATGGATCACTCCCGAGGAAATCCGACAATTCAGTTCAGGGATTCGGAAATTATATCACTATGTCTCATCAAGTGTCAAAGTTACAAGTTCAGAGAGACATGGCAAGACGTTATTCATAACTAAGAAGTTCTTCACTAAACAAGCTTTGAGGACAAAGCTTCCCTTAAGGGGAAGGCAATGTAACAAACATAAAATATATAAGTATTAAAAATAATATTAATAGATAATTATTAATTATTAATTATCAAAGAGTCATGAATGTAGGTTGGAAAGTCACGAATGGACGTATATAAGTCCGACCATTGTAAATGTATCATATCTATTCTATCATCAATTTATATATTATTATGGCTTATTTAATATTCCAAGTCTTTTGGTAATAATATTTGTGTAAGTGAATAATTATTCGCTTCAGTTTGTGGACATTTTATCATTGGAATTTGCTTACTAGTATGCTATCAAAATCAAGCATAACTTTCAATAAAAGGGTAATCGAGAATTTGGGATTGCAAATTAGCCACAACAAAAATTGGTAAAGGTGGACCTAACTAGCATAACAAAGGGACAGAGAAAAGATAACCAACCTCATGACACGGTACAAGCCACGTGAAAATAACAACAATGGGAAGTCAAAGGACGGTACTTGAAATGGTGTGAGATCCACCAAATCCATTGGCATGACATTGACAAATGTCACTCCAAACAATCATTATTCCTTGAGATAAAAGTTGTGTAATTTGACTATGGTTTGGATTGTAATTATAAATTCGATAAGGGAAATTGGGCCATAAACACAAAACACAATGTTACCATTGTTATCACTTAGTAATGTTTCTGAGTTGTATCAGAAAAATGCCTAAGGTAACCTTTTCAAACCTACTTTAGGTTGGAGTCTAGTCCTTCCAACCAAAGAGGGCTCTCTCTTATGAAACTGGTGTATGATGGTCTTCTGATATAGCTTAATATGATAGTGACCATAACAGTAAAGGAAACAAAGCTTTAAGATGTTTGTTTATTGCAATGATAGTAGAAAACTATTGGGAATATGGTCAAAAGATAAAATGGCCAATGATAAATTGGCACGCTACAAAATGTGTCTCCAGATGAATTCACAACAAATTGGGAACATTGTGAAATGTGTTTCTAGGATAATTCGCAATGAATTGGGGACACTATGAAATTTCTATTTTTCAAATTTTATTTCTTTCCTTTGCTGAACTAGCTCCAAAATTGAAGAACTGACCACCGGCAAGTAGCACGTTGTGAATATTTGTTCTTTCACCTTCTTCATTTTACTTAATAAGCTATATATCCTTCTTTGTTGAATATTTTCTTCTTCTATTTAACCATCATGATCATTCGACCTTTGCACACAAATTATATTCTAGAAAATTGTATAAAACTAGAATAATACAAAAATTTGCAACGTTCGATGGTTTTGTAGCAGCCGTGTGATTTCATAGCAAACAGAAAATTCTGCAGCGACTAGAGAATTTGCAGTGAAATATTTTTTCAGCAAGCAATTTTGCAGCGATCCTTCAAGTCACAACCAAGTGAAAGTTATGGCATAAAAGTATCTATATCATGTATCTTTTAAAGGAGAAAGACCAACTTAACCATAATCTCAAAAACTTTTAAAACTAATACTAGTATTCAGTGATCCCTAGTGCATTACTATGCCCTAACAACCATCATAACCATAAAGGTCTTACCAAATGAACAAGAGGATCCCAATGAAGGTGAGTGCCTCTTCCACTTGTAGATGTGGGTGAAGGGTACTCCACTACATTTAACTATTGATAGTGATCACTAGAAGAACTTGATATTAATAGAGATTGTCAATAAGTTGAGTCTACTAATGACACCTCACCACTAGCTATACACCACGGGTTGGTTAAGTTATAGACGAGGAATTTGTGTCGTTTAGGAATGTCACCTTCACTACGACATCAAGTCCTTCAAATATGAGGTATTGTGTCACATTTTTGTGTTTAACATTTTTTATATTATCTTAGGGGACCATATATGTGGAAGTGGCATATTTAAGAGTATATGCATCATAGTGTCATTGCTACTTTGGAAATCTATCCCTATATGATCATAGATGTAGCCCTAACTATTGCAGTCTATCTCATCACAACTGAGCAATGAAGGAAGGTAATATCTTAAACTAGGATATTTGTCCTCTTCATGGTACAATTGAAAGGGAAATGAAAGATTGCCATCATCACCAAGGACTTTGTAAGGACTCTCTTTACAAAATAGAAGCATGTGCACAAGATAGTATAAGGATAAATATTATATTCATGTCATCTATAGTGCTATGTCTGCATTTTTAGGTAAAGCATGAAATAATTGATACTAGTTGCACCTCTAGATAACAACTTGATATGTAAGCTTTATGTTCTAGAGGAGAAGGGAATCAAACACATGATGCAAGAACTAATACAAAAGGGAGACATTCAACCAAGATCACAAATCGTAGAATCTCAATTGTGTTAGAAGAAGGACATGACATGGAAAATATATATTGATCATGGAAAACCTATACAAAATTATAGTTCAGAACCAATGAACAACCCCTTAGATTCACTATATCTCTTTCAACTCAAGGGTGGTAATTTTTTAAGTAATATTGGTTTAAAGTCAAGATATAACCAAGGATAAAATTGATGTGTGGAATACGACCTTCAAGTCTAAAGAAGATCCCTTTTAGTGGTTGGACAATCCTTTCATATTGACTAATTCCTCAACTACATTCATGAGGATGATGGATAATATATTGCAACCATTCACCACTTCCATGGTGGTCCTATATCCAGACAATATACTCATTTGAAACGGTTTCAACAATTCTTGAGCACAAACACAAGCTATATTTAAATTAGGAGAAGTGCTCATTCAACATGCCAAAAAGTTCATATAAGGGAGACATCATGGATGAGCATAATGTGCATGTGGATAGTACCAAGATCCAAGTTATTCATTATTAGTTGGCCTTAAATACACTCACATAGATCCATAGATTCTTGGGCCTCACTAACTTCTACAATGGGTTCATATTAGGGTTATCTCATGTCACTTGGCCCCTATTCTAGGTGACCAAAGGTGGATCCAAAGATAAGTTGTTTGGGACAAGGCACAACTAAAGCATTCAAGGATATAAAACATTTCCTATGCTTGATCTAAACCTTTAATAGTCATTTGAGATTGAGACAAATTCCCCATATTATGTTTTCAATGCATTCCTCCCTCAACATGGAGATCCACTAGCCTATCACAACAAGATATTGTTTGACATGATTTGTAGGTACTCCACATATGACCACCTTATGTCAAGGATATGTACTCTATTATGTATGCATGTTGGAAATGGAAGCAATATATTATGGGAAAGAGACTAATCATGCACATTGACCACAAGCCCCTATAATTCATTGAGAAATGATGAAAGTTGTAGAGTGACTGCCATCAAAAGTGGTGCACTTTCATTCAACAATTCCACATTGGAATCAAGTATAAGAAGAGTATCATTAACCAAGTGGTAAACAACCTCAATCGACCTCTGTTATGACACTAATCACAATGTTTAATTTGTGTGGATGAAAGGCATCTGGTTGGTTGCAATTGTATGGTATTGATATTGAATTTGTTGTTACATATCAAACACTAGATGTAGATAGAAATGGTTTTAGAATTTTTCCTACATAATGGAATTCTATGGAATCTAAGCCATCTCTATGTTCCCTTAAGAAATATTGATAAACTAATATGGGAGGCACATTGTAGTTGGGTGGTAGGGCACTTTGTCATGGAGAAAATAGTCACAATATTGTTCAAGTAATTATACTATCCAAAGTTCCAACAAGATGTCAATAGGTATATAAGATCACACACCACCTATACTGTTGTTAAACCTATCATAAAAAAGAAGGAAACATACTCCTCTACCTATTGGAGATAAGACTTGGGAGTTGGTTTCCATGGATTGTATGTGATTCTTTCCCTCAACCAAGCATGGTAACAATTTTGACTTTGTTGACTAGTTCTCCAAGATGGTTATTTTGGAACATTGGAAGGTGAAATCCACTACTAGGTCTTATTCAAGCATGTTTGGGTTCATTTTAGGCTATGATGGATGATCATTTCAAATAGGGGCAATGGGTTCATTAGTAATTTTTTATCTAGTCTATGGTCAATGATGGACACTAAGTTGATAAACTTGTATGCCTTACACCCCCAAAACAATGGACAGGTAGAGGTAGTAAACAAAATGATTATCTATATCCTTAGAATGTAAAACATCAAGCATCCACATACATGGTATGAAAACCTTCATTATGTTCAATGTAACTATTATAGATTCATTCATAATTGTGTTAGCCATACATCTTTCCGAGTGTGCTTAGGATTCCACCCATTAGTCCCAATTGACATGGCTCCACCAATTTCATTTACACGGGAAGATTCCTCGTGTGCTTAAATTGGGGAAAATAAAGCAATCAAATTTGTTGAACAGATCCAACGCATCCATCAACAAGTTCATTATATATTGTAGAAAGCCAATGCCAAGTACTAGTAGTAACATCATTAGCATTGGGTTCTACATGTGTTTCATGTTGGTGGTAAGGTATGGTTTCACTTGCATGAAGAGTGACTCATAGACCCCCACATGAAGCTCTTATCACTATGATATGGGATTTACACCATCACCAAGGTTGTGGGTAAGAATTATTTTGAATTGAGTATTCTACCTTTCCTTGGCTTACATTGTATTTAATGTGGATTTGTTTCGGTCGTGTTTCCCACCCCTATTGGACATCTAGGATATGAAAAGCACTTGGTCCCTAAATAATTTGACCCTTATTGCATTATGTAGGTTATGGTTGATTAGGTCATGGATATCGAGACAAAGGGAACTCACCAACACAATATACATCTCTATCAGGTTGTTGAGAAGTAACAACTTCTTCACTAGGGTGAGTGGTTCGCAAGGAACCAAATTCAATATAAGTTTTCCCATTTGATAGAGTAATTTGATGCAATCCTGAACATTTATTCATAATGGGGTATTATTGATACAAATGGATATAGATGGCCACACAAATCTACCATCAACCCAAAAACAATCCCACACCTTGCTAGTTTTAAAGTAATTTTGTACGTCCTAAAATTTTGACACATCTTTTAGCCACTTACCATGCTTTTTTTATGATTGACATGGCTTAGATGTTGTAATATCCATAGTTGGATATTATCAATTAAGTAATTTCAGAAATAACCCACATATCCGTAGATAATAAAATATGAATAAATTGATAGATAAGTCCAGATTACAATTGAGGGCCCGTTATTTATATTTTGGTGGAATACCCTTTCATTAAGAGTCATGTCTTTTCGTAAAGACATTATTAATTATTATTAATTATTATTATTATTTATTTTATATGTATGTTGATGTTTATTATTATTATTGTTTGTTGTTTATTATTTCAGTTTGTAATAGATGTTGTTGTTCACCAAGTTGTCCAAATACATACAAATTAGAATAAGATTTATAAATATCCAAGAAATTCCCAAATGGAGTTCGTATGCAAAAAAAATTGCCTCAAGAAGTTGATGTATCAATAAGGATCCTTGGGGAATGCATTCATTTTTCCACGTCATCCCTAAGGATTAAGTTTTGGATATTGGTTTGTTTTCCTCTTAGGTCTTAGACTTTATGTTAAAAGGTGTTTTTTACCTCTCATACTATTTTTTTTGTGAATGGACAAAGTCAACCGTTCTAATTGGTTTATATTGCTTCACATTTGCAATGTTTTCACTTTTTCATTCATTAATCAAGTTTGGATTTCACTATGTTATTGTTCTCTTTGCATTCTATTTGTATTATTTCATATATTATTGCTATCTTCATTTTGTTCTTAACATAATATGGATCGGTGGCATTAGAGATTTGTTGGTTTCCTTGTATGTCCCTAGTGAGGTTAGGTTATAAAGAGTTGGGGCCTTGATTTAACTGATTTTGGTGAAGAAATTATCTCACTAACCCAAGTGACCTTATACGGTGGACAAAAAGAAATGTGATGGAGTTAGAATATCAAGATACCAATATCCTTCCACGACTCCAAATGATGACAAAATACCTTCGAAAAGTAGTCACTTTAGAGGTGCAACGCCCTTAAAGGTACAAGTTAAATTTAACATTCATTTATTTGAAGGAAATACAAATGTGGATGCTTTGGATAAATGGTTAAGTCTTCTAGATATTTATTATTTTGTACAAAAAAATCCAACAATAAGAATAGCATTTTCACACTACTTATGTCCCTTCCTCATGTCAAATTTTTTTGTGAGACTCATTTTGTGCAACATGCCAAAGATGAATCTAAAGCATTTGTGATAAAACACACTTAAGTGAGTTTTGTTGATGCCCTTAAGGAGGAATTCTACACTATTGGAAACTAATTTGACCAATACATGAGATGGACAACTTTGCATTAGGAGAAAGACCATGCAATACCATAGTACACCAATAACTACCATACCTTCCTTTAAAATTGTTTGGGTATCATGGGCTTTATGTGACACTTGGGTCTAAAATACTAGTGGCCTACATAAGTACATCCAAACAAAAATGTGTTTTTTGGACATCTCTTCATTGGGAGCTGCTTACTGATATGCCATCGAGATTGAGAAAAGTGTTGACCTAAGGGAAAGATAAAGTTTCGGTCTATAAATCAATCACAAATACTGGTAAAGGTGGCTCTAACTAACAGAATAAAGGATAGAGTAAGGATAACCAACCTCGGAACGACCAATCGAAGCTACATGCAAATAAGAGTAACAATAATTCAAACATGGACAATGGAGAGTGGTGTGAAATCCACAAATGCCTTAGCACAACATTTATGAATGTTGCTCTAAGAAATCATTGTATACAAGGGTAAAAGGCTCAAAATATGATTATAATTTTGATAACAAATTGATCATTAGAATGGAATCTGGTGTTACCATTACCACAACAAAGTTCAAGTAGATGAACCAAAGGATTCTAAGTAAGGTCAACACCTCTTACACTCACAAATGTGGGTGAAGGTGACTCTAGTACATTTAATTGTTGATAATAGTAGCCATAATAATTTGATCTTGGCATAGGTCATAAAGAAGTTGAAGTTGTCGATGACGACACACCCTCAACCATACACCATCTATTGGTTGATTCAAGTACAAGACATCACATCAATCAACAATGTTGCTTACACTACGGCATCAAGCACTTCAAAGATGAGGTATTTTTTAATGTTACCCCAGTTGAATTTTTTGATGTTCTCTTTGGACAACCATACATGTGGAAGCATCATGATGTTTATGAGTTCAAGCCCTATAATTTCATTGTTAATTTGTAAGGTCATCTCTACAAGACACCAGATGTAACCCATAGTACCACAATCTCTTCAATCACATCTAATAAGTATTGGAAGATAATTCCTCATGTTGGGTGTTTTCCCTCTTCATGGTTTGGTCGGAAGGTGAAAGGAAGAGCATTGCATTCACTAAGGCCTCTACAAGGGATATCTTTGTAGCGCATAAGTAGGTGGAAGAATATAGAGACATCTTCACCTCACCTACAAGAATATTTCTACATTTTTGGGCATGGAATTAATTTGACACCGAGTGACCCTCTACCTAATAGGATGGTATAGAGATGCTCTTTTTGGAGAACATGGAGATTAAATGCCAAATTCTAGAGTTAATACAAAAGGGCCATATCCAACCAAGCTCGTCACCTTGCAGGAGCTTGATTATATTGGTTTAGAATAAGAATGAGATACGGTGAATCTATGTTGATTTTTAGAGCCTTCAACAAAATCACATTCAATAATCAATATCCAATCTCCTTGGATTCATGATTTTCTCAAACATCTTAAGGGTGCAATTTTTTTCAATAAATCGATATGAAGCTAGGTTATATAGATGCCAATCGAACAAATTGATTGAAATGGTATACACTTTCACTGAGTTATGGCAAGGGAAGTATTTAAGCATACAATCAATAAAAAACAATGAATCATTTCAACAACATACACATTTGATATGATAAACTAGGTAGAATATCAACTCCAAGGTTCCAATAAATGAATAAATTTATACATTGTGTTATGGACAACATGAAACTTTTATACATTGTGATATGGACAGCATGAAAATTTGCAACACAAGTATCTCTCTATCAACCAACTACGACATACACCATCTCCAACTCGACTACAATCTTAGGGAGGTGAATAACTAATATTCTTTAGGAATCTGTAGTGTTATGGTTTTTCATATATAAATTGTAAAGTTAAACAAATGTTGGGAAGATAAAGAGATGAAGAGAATTAATGTGATGAGTCATTATGATAGTTGGATTTTGCAATAATAGTTGATCTATTGTCAAATCTTAAGTGTTGTGTGAATCAAAGCTAATATATGTTAAGATGGCGCAGAAAATATGGGCACAACTAAACTCTAAAGTAATGCAACGGAGTTGTAGCATTGGATAACACTTATGGGATATATGGTTGTCTTGGATAAAAACATGTCTATGCCATAGTTCCAACTTGCCACTTTGATGTGCAACTAATGTTATACACCCATACTTAAACATCAATCATGGAATTGAATTTTATCAGTGTGACTCCTCTAGTCATGGATTTAGTCAATCTCCAATTTAATTTTGGAGCATAAGTGTTATAAAAATTGTCATTTAGTTTCAACCTCAAACCCCCAATAAGAAGGACAAATCACCCCGTTTTCAAGTCAAGGAAAGCGACTAAAATGTTATTTTTTGCAAGTGAATTTGATCCATTTTTTTCTTCGTAATCTTATTTGTTTGAAATCCTCATTATAAATTATGGATCTATTGAATAAAACAATAAGAAAAACATTGAAAGACTAGATAAGATAATGAGAGAAAGGAAATAATATCATCATAAACCTAACAAAAAGAGAATTACAAAGAGTATGAAAATACATAATTGTCATGAGAGGAAGGAAATAATATAATATTCATAAATATAACTAAAATGAATTATAAAGATTATGCAAATACATAATTGCCTGGCTATCTTTGAAGCATGGTGAATTGCTTGGTGAGAAAATGGTTAGAATATTGAAGATAATTATGAGAAAATGAGATAATTATTGAGATAATGGTGAAGAAGAGGAAGAGATTCAAAGAGTTTCATCCCTTTGAGTGCCTTCGATACCTATGTAGCAATGCCAAATTAATGAAATGACAAGCCATACAACTCAATCGAACTTTTCTTTATCAAAAACAAATTCAGACTTTATTCAACTTTCTGTTGAAAATCATTTTCAATTTTCCATTCTTCCAAATGGGTTAATATGAACGTTTTGATTCCTTCCATGATTACAAATGGGTTAGCATGAACTTTTCGACATCTTCCAACCTAAGTTTTGGTACACACTAACTTCTTCAAAAATAAATTCAAAGAAGTGTACAGATGCAAGATGCAGGTGTGCAAGTGGCGAGGGGTCCACATGCATAAAGAAATGTGGAGCACGAATGCGAGGAGGACGTGTGGCGAAATGGTCTCCAATTTGGCAACAGGTAGGAGGTTTTAAATGCAAAGTGTGTGAGGTCGATCCATTACCAAGGAAGGAGTAGAGAAAGGAATGTTCCAAGTTTTCAATTGAGAGGAATATTATGCTCTTGGACAGGTTAATAGAATCACTTTGCTATGTAAAATAAGTTCATATGTAAGGGAGTGATTTTTCTATAAGCCCCTTTCTTGCAATGTAAGGTTATAATGCTATAGTCACAAAGTGGTTAGGATATTTTATGATATTTATACAATGTCAATTTTGTCAAATAAGGTATAAAATATACAATTAGTATATTTATAATTAATTTTGTCAAATAAGGTATAAAATATACTATTAGTATATTTATAATTAATGTGATAAATAAAGGTAATATCATGACACAAAAGTAACTTGAGCCATAAAATAGGGTTTTACTTTTTGTTTTCATAAATAAGATTTCCCCTTTTTTGTATGTGATTTATTCATATTTTTATGAAAGTTACTTTTATTGCTTAATATAGATTTTTGAGAGAAGCTTTCTTCCAATTCTTTGTTTTATAGGTGTAATCTACTTAGGTGTGTATGTGCCCCCAACACTTTTACAGTTTATGTACATCTTCTTATTTTATTTATGTTAGTTTGGTATTTTTTTTACTTTTATTTTAGATTTTTTTAGTATTTGCAATGGCATTCTATCTATTCTCACTTTAAATATGGTTCAAGCATCCCTCTTACAAAGTAGCACTCACTAAATATTATTTATTGCACATAAAGGGATAAATGATGGTGCACATTTCATAAGTAAATTACAAGTATAACAAGGTTTATAAAGGTTGGAACTTTCGATCAATTATGGGTGGAAATTGGTTGGCTTTAGAAAGTGTCTTAGTAGTTGTCACCTATACTCTTATTCTATTATGGTGCCTTCGTATCCGCCAATTCTAGGAGTTACTTTAGGAGTTGAAAGTGCCCTATGGTGCACCTACCTTTTTTCCAAATTAAAATT